>JBBBDQ010000335.1:3740000-3745000 GCA_037127315.1 Ascarosepion bandense
TCCATTTATAAATAGCTGGCAATGATAACCAGTATTGCATGGGTTACTCCCTTTTCTTTATTCTACTATGAAATCATGGCCTGCCAGACTAATGTATACCGTAAAATAATATCAGTGAAATTATCATTAGTTACGGCAGTTTTAGAGCTTAAAAAATTTTATGACTTGTCTTCTATGTAAAGCATGTATATGTCGTGATACAAAGCGTAGCATCATTGTCATTGAATGATCTAAGATTCGTTTTTATGGCTAAAATCTTTGCTATTTTCTAAACGTCACTTCAGTATAAGTATAAAAAAT
This sequence comes from Ascarosepion bandense, assembly GCA_037127315.1. Classification (NCBI taxonomy): domain Eukaryota; kingdom Metazoa; phylum Mollusca; class Cephalopoda; order Sepiida; family Sepiidae; genus Ascarosepion; species Ascarosepion bandense. The sequence continues at coordinate 3,740,301 of JBBBDQ010000335.1, forward strand.
AAATTTACTATTAATTAAACTAGAGTGAAGTATTCTATGATTCGGAACAAAAATTAAGAATATTTCAGAAATTAGATTTGGCGTAAACTAATGGACAAATACAAAAATAACCACAAATTAGTTCCGTAAACTAAAAATTATAATCATGATCACTAAGTTATAAAACTAGTTATAAAATATATCTACTAATTCTGTAGCCAAACCCATGATAGAGAAAGACTTACCCTTAGTCCAGGAATACTTTAGAATAAGCACAATAGAATTCAAAATGATGAAGCCCTGCCGATAATCTATATTATTTTAGAGTGAATTATTTGACTAAAGAAAAAATATATTTTCGACTTTACAATGGAGAGTTTTAATGGACAAAACATACAAGCTTACAGGCATACATATATTCCATGGTCTGAGCAAAATGTTAAATAAAACTTTTATATACATCTACAGGGGCGACGGTCTCTTAATGCTAAGAAACTTTAACAGAAAACAAAAACAGCCAAAACCAGAAAAAAAGTCACAACAATTTTAAAAATGCCGTATTTGACAAACATAAAAGATTCAAATTACATAAATGTCCCACTCCATTTAAGAAAAAGTATGTATCGGCCATGTAGAAAACAATCAAAAACCACTTTATATACAAAGACCTTACAACTACCCGCCAAAAATAACAAGCAGGTCCTACTATGAATTGACATTAGGTAATATGAGAATTCTTCAAATTAAGCTATTTTCAACAAATCCAAAAAATATTGTAAAACAGCTCTAGAAGAGAATGAATTTTCGACAAAACTCATATATACACAGTCAGTCAGTTAAGTGCCACACATGGTACACTCTTGTGCGATCATATCTCGAAAGAGACATGACTGACTGGGCAGAAGATTATCCCGCAGTCGTTTGTCATTGCTATCTGCGGTAGGCTGGTTCCAAGCCAAGGCTATAGAACACATTTTGTCCTATTATTTAATTCATAACTGGAAGCAAAAGTCGGATTAATACCTTTCCCAAGGGTATTTGTGCGTAAGTGAATGCAAGGAATTCAACTATGTATATATATTCATCATATATATACAACAGAGTAGAAAGCGCCAGGAGAAAAATAAACATCATAGGTTTCAACTCAGTGTACAACAAAAAAATGTATGAACAAATGTAGGAAAATGTCTATTGAATTCATCCACAAAAACATCCCGGCTTTAAATAATCCCTACAAGATATTCAACGAATACAAGAAATATCAGCTACAGAAGCATCGAGAATATCGCACTAATAACAAAATAGAACATAAAAATAACCAAAAATTCATCCACACAAATCAAGATCACATGTAACTGCAGAAGAAAGCATAAATGTCCTTAAAACAGAAATTATCTGCATATTAAATATAATAAACCACGAAAGTGTAAAATCAGCAGAAAACAAAGCAAAATATACATGGGCATAACAGAATAATCATAGAAACCGAGAAAATAGGCCGGAAAAATATACTTTATCAATGTTAAAAAATCTTGAAAAGGGCCTCCGAAAAAAAGATGCTATCTTTTAACCACCATAGACAACCGCTCTTACGCCCTCACCCCACATCAGCATAGATCAGGCTAGTCTACCTGAAAGCAAAACACTGCGCCTCTTCGGCCGGAATCAAACAACCGACCACATTTAGAATGATTACATTGAATCCATAGCTAAATCTGTTGCTAGGAAGGTTTGTTCTCTATGTAGGACCAGGAAGTTTTTTTCTGTCACATCTAGTCGGATGCCACTGCCATTCATCCCGGGGTTATTAACAAAATCCAACGGAGAATATGCAATGTAATTGATCCCGATCTGGTAGCTCAAATCCAGTCACTTTCTCACCGACGTAATGTGGCTTCCCTCTGTCTTTTCTACAAATAATTTCATGGCTTCTGCTCCAACTAGCGTTGCTCCCAGGTGACCTCTCTGCATGAAGTTTGTAGTGCTACAAGAGTAGCAATTAGGTCCCACCCTTTTCCAGTGAAACAAATGTAATGTAACCTGAACTTCTACTCTGCCAACTTCTTTGCTCGCACTTCCCGCCTTTATATTTCCCTTCCGTATACTTGTTTCCCTGACAGCTACAATGTCCAAGACTTTAAATGCAAAGTCAATTTTCATCTCTTATCTCCGTAATTGGCATTTTTCCCTGACAACCCTTGCATCATGTTCTTCCTTTCCAGTTTAATCTCATGCAGCTCTCTTCACACCAGTGTTCTCATCCTTTTGTTGCTCATTCTCTGACACACCCGTAATTTGTTCCTCTTTCTTGTCATTCACCTCTTATGTAAATCCCAGTGCATCAGTGGGATCTCTGCAATGCTTGTGGTGAAATGACAAAAAACAAAAAAATGCAGTATGCTAACTGTTCAAATCTTTCTCATTATATCTCGGACATTCAAAAAATATATCAGAAATAGAAAAATTAGCACTAATCTTCAACAATGAAGCCAAAAACAATAAACGTTTTTTTGGGAATAAATAAATACTATCACCTTCCTAGAATACAAATTACATAAAAAATCGGAACAGTGTCTTACTGACTGAATTACAAATCGAGAAATAAAATTAGATAGCTTCTAAAATATCACCTAAAGGTGCAAATACATCCACTATATAAAAGACACATATTGAAATACACTTAAAAAAAAGAACTAAACATAACGATAATCACCCCCAAAATAAAAATAAATTAATCAAATAATAAGTAATCAAATTAAGAAAATCCTCTCTATTATAGTAAAGACCGGTGTATCTACATTAATGATCTCCCCGACGCCATTAGACCCCAAGTTGGCATGTATGCCGATGACACAACAATCTACTCTCGCATCGATCAAAAACCAGGTGTGGGCGACAAAGCGAACCTCGCTGCCGTGCTTGAAAAGGACCTCCAATCCGTAGTGGCCTGGTGTAGGAAATGGCTAATAAATTTCAATGCTTCTAAAACGAAGCTGTTATCAACTAACCACCACAGACAATCGCATCTACCTCCCATTAGAGAGTAAAATACTACGCCTCCTTGGCCTTACACTTTCGGCGGACATCAAATGGAAGGACTATATCGAATCCATTGCCAAATCTGCTGCTATGAAAGTCGGCTCTCTGTGCAGGGCCCGGAAGTTTTTCCCACCTGAATCTATTCTGCACATATAAAAATCTACCATCCGCCCGTGTATTGAATATTGCTGCCATCTCTGGTCGAGTGCCCCTGCTGCTCTCCTTGGGCTTCTTGACAAAATACAAAGGAGGATCTGTAACGTGGTTGATACTGACTTGGCAGACCGGCTGCAGCCGCTCTCTTACCGGCGTGATGTGGTTTCCCTTTGCCTCTTTTACAAATACTTTCATGGCGTCTGCTCCGATGAACTTAGACCACTGGTGCCGCCTAAGCAGGAATTTACACGAGATACTAGATTAGCAATTAGGTTCCACCATTTTACAGTTAAACAGATAAGATGTAACCGTAAATTCTACTCCAACAGCTTCTTTTCTCGCGCTTCCCGCCTGTGGAACTCTCTTCCACAAGTCTGCTTTCCTGACAGCTACACTCTCCAGGTGTTTAAATGTCGGGTCAATAAACACCTCATATCAACCTAACTCCCAATTATTATCAGCACACTCTCATCTACCCAACCCTCATTCTCGGTATCCCTACCCGCCTATCACCCACCCTCTGACATTTCCTATATTTAACCATTCTCGGTATCCCTACCCGCCTATCACCCACCCTCTGACATTTCCTATATTTAATCACCCTTTCTCCACTCTATGTAGCCCCCTGCGCAGTAGTGGCAGTGATATGCCTTGCTCGGGGTGAAACTAGACACATCCACTTGCTTCTTTGCGGGATTGAAACTCGACTGATTTGGTGTCAGTCGGAGTCGCTACTCCCTACACCATATATATATATATATAATATTTATTTAGAAGTTATAATATAAATATGTTATAATATCACTACAAAATTGTTATTTTGTTTCGACACTATCTATGTCTTATCAAGTGAAGATGTTTATTTCAAGTTGAAGAGTTTTTAAAAGTGTAAAACTAACCAAACCCCCTCAACCAGGGAGAGATTGTGATGAAGTCAGTGGTGACCAATCAAAATACAGGTAATTTCTAATTTGAAAAACATAAGAACAGGCTCTAAAAATATTTTATTGGGGCATTAATTTTAATATTGGATAAAAATCGTCAAATCCTATAATTTGCAGCTTGCTATCTATATTTGTCCCAATGAGAATTTAGAAATTATTAGATTCATAGTCAAGGTTAACCTGTTAAACCAGAGAAATTAACTTAATGTTCACCACAGACATAATTCATTAATCACTTTACGATATAAGTTGTAATATTAAGAATTTATGTATACTATTTTCACTGGTGCTAATTTTATTTACTCATCTTTGCTGGGTATTTTCATCTGACATGGATTGTCAAATCAATATTTACTTGGTATTTAATTTGTCATATCTAATCATTTTAATATTTGCTCAGGAATTAATAACATGGACCATCAAGTTATATAGTTATGAGGTATTTCATCTGACATAGATCATTATGTTAATATTCGATATATTTTAATCTAGCAAATACAATCCGGTTAATATTTTACAAGATTTTATAGCACAGATTTTCAAATTAATATTTAATAATTATGATTCTTGGAGCATTCATTT
>JBBBDQ010000335.1:3747500-3907500 GCA_037127315.1 Ascarosepion bandense
CAACCGTCTGAACAAAGCCAGCACGCTAAAACCTTCGATCACGATGACTTGTGACTTCGAGCTAGCTCAATTATCGACGGCTCCGTAAAGAGAGCCGTCTACCCAATTTAATTCACAAGGCCTGGGTTCGCATGTGGTATTGTTTTCAGGCACTTTGCAAAAGCAGAGTGGTTAAAATGTTCTGACCATGAAGCCTGGGTTCGAATCTCACCATGGTCGATTTGTCAGGAACGTGACTTCTTGATATTATTAATTTTGGTCAGTCGTTTATATATATATATCCCGGCCAGAAGCAAGTGGATGCGTCTAGCCACACTGATGAGCTGTGATACAGCGAAACAGGCTTTTATGTGGATGACTATATATATATATATATATATATATATATATATATATATATATCCCTAATAACACGCTCATGGTGAGAGAAAAATAGCGAATCTGTGTCGCCTCAATTTCCTTTACCACCAGTTATTAAACTTTACTACTAATTATGAAAGCTCTTGCCGCGAGTTCACTACTTAACAGTGCCCTCTTTTAATTTTATTTTGCAATAATTATGTCGTCGAGTAGTAAAGAATATATATATATATATATATATATATATATATATATATATATATATATATTGATGTGGTTTGGGTGTGTGCGTGTGTGTTTCCAAAGGGCGCATACATACTCTTTAAACTTAGCTTTTAAGTGACAAATATTTTGTGGTGCGGTACAAAATTCTTCAGTATTTGCGACCCACTTTGTTTCGAATCCGCTGGTATTCTCCTAGCATTCAATTTAAATGCTGCAGAGTCAGAGCACACGCGGTAACTGAATCATTGTGAACAGACTTCTCTCGAAATCAAGATTTCACTTCTGTCTCCCGCAGCGTATAAGTGTAGGGCGGATGCGCAACAGCTTCTGTACTCTGATCCGAGACGTAAGGATAGATGACAACACTTTTATCTCACAGTTACTTTGATTTCAGACAGAAATAACTTCCAAACGCATGGAAGGGTAATATGCTGGTTATATATATATATATATATATATATATATATATATATATATATTAACCACATTCATTCAAGAATGTTTTATTCTCAGCATGAGACAATTTTTTTTCAGAACAGAGTGTCGACTATTTCAAGTACGATATCAGATAATAATATTTCTGTAATTTTTCAAATGAAATATTTAATTTATTTCAGAAAATTACTTCAGTAATTAATGAAGAAATGTTTATATAATTTTATGAGAAAATCGAAAATTTTTGCTAATTTTTGTCAAATTCAGATATAGTCAGCTCCTTAAATAGATTACTTGTTTATTGTTCAACTTACCACACGCAAGATGTTATTTTCAAGTATCACTATATATATATATATATATATATATATATATATATATATATATATATATATGAATAAAAACGCTGAAAATAATTGCAACATTTAAAACATTAATTTAAAACGGTACACAACAAAAAATAGAGAAATTAATATTCATTATCATTGTTCTTTCATTGTCGAAAAAAATGTACAACTTTGTAGTAGTTTGTGCACATGTTCTAAAGTAATAATTAGCAGTTGTAACAAAAAGTTCTCAATACATAATACATATTTAAAGAAAAATAATAACATATAGAGTAACATGTAGAGCTTTTATATATTCTAATTCCGAAGATCAACTGATTACGCTACCACGGTTTTCATCCTTTCTGTATTGTCAGGCGTTATATACTAACCGATTGCCCAACGCATTGCCTTAGCTTTTGGTGAGTTTGTGGTATTGGTTATGTTTAGATATGCTAAAACAAGGTTTGTATTCAATTACCTCGGACGCGGTCGCTGGGTTATCTTTGAGCAGTGGTCCGAGCATCCATGTTCAGGTTTTCTGCATGAAATATCGACCTTATGTCACAGTTCGGGAAGCAGGGTAAATAAATCTGATTAACCAACGCCTTTTTAACGTATAGCAAGAATGTTATAACTCATAACAGGAAATTGAAAATAAGGAAAGAGTTAGTCAAAACTCACGAGATAAAATTGGAGACACATTCATCCGGGTTTCTATGAACCCAACATGTATTATTTCGCATCTATCAACTTTTCCTATTTTGTAAATGATTCTATAGCCAACTTCTCTAATTATCAAACGCTGCAGACATCACCACTGTTACAATGTTTTGCCTTTTTACTTCGTATTTCATAAGGATCTTTGCCAATTTTGCTTTCATTTTCCATATTTTTTGGCTAGTTTTGTACAATTAAACATATTAAATATTTCTAACAGAAAGTGTTCTACCGTGTGTTAAAATCAACTTCAAAAGGGAATTCCGATTTTATCGCACTCATAAGATTGACTTTACAATTTACCCCTAAAGATGATCTTTGAAAAGATCGAAAGTACTTGTTTTAACAAAAACTACTTCACCTTTTTGATAAATTTCATCTTAACATCAAGAAACTGATTAGAGACCTGAGAAGTATGAGTGAAAATATAAGTACACACACACACACACGTGTGTGTGTGTGTATATATATATATATATATATATATATATATATATATATATATATACACACAACATTCTCTATTTTTATCAACCCATGTATCAAGAGCTTCGTCATGGTTTACTAAAAATAGTTCGTAATTACGTGTAAAATATTCACCTTAATTTATATATATATATATATATATGAATTGCCTTTTAAATCGTAACGTAGCGGCGTTGGTCTCATAAGTGACACATTGCCTCGCTGACATTTCAGACAATTCTTGAATGTTGACACAAATTATTTGTACAGTTTTCCTTTATGCCGAATGTGTTTTGGCAAAATAGAAAAATAAATTAAAAATAAATAAAAGAACGAAATATTTTAAAAGTTTTTTTTATATCTTTGACATTATATTTATACTTTTATCGTAGAATATATTTTTACGCTGAAGGTTTTTGTGAAGAAAGAAAGATTTCAGTCAGTCAGCCACTTAAGTGCCATACGTGATACACGCTTTGGGCGATCATGTCTCGAAAGAGACATGACTGGTTAAGTAGAATATGTATGCCGCACTAGGTTGCCATTGCTTTCTGCGGTAGACTGGTTGCCGACCAAGGTTATAGAACCCAATCTATCCTATTATTTAACCCATACCTGGAAGGAAGAGATGGATTAATACCTTTCCCAAGGCTATTTGTACGTAAGGGAATGCAAGGAATCCAACTGAAATTCGAACTCGGCTCCCCCGATTTGTCATTCCGAGTCGATATCCATTGCACCACAACGCACATTTCAGTATAAGCATTAAATCACGGATTTGATAAAAATATATTTATAAAGATATTTTCAATTTGATATAATATCAACAAAATAAATTGGATTAAAAACTGTTAAGACTAAATTACTTTATGGCATTTGGTAAAATTACCTAAGTACAATTTGTGTGGTCAATACTAATGTCCAAATTAAAAATGAAAGTATCCTTCAAAATGGAAGATTACTTTAAAAAAAAAGTTCTATTTTCAACGTTCTGAATAGATTCAACCACATTTGAAATGATGAATCCGAATTATTTTTAAATTATCTATTGACAGAATGAATAAATTCATGATTTGATGGAGTAATACAGAAATCAGCATATTGACGGAGACGTACAAAAATCGCTATTTTGAAAATAAATTATTTTGGTGGCAGTAAACAGAAATGTGTATTTCGATGGAGGAACATAAAAAATAGGTATTTTCATGAATAACCATTCATCAAAATACCTATTTTTTATGTTCCTCCATATATCAAAGTAAATATTTTGATATAAGAATACGATTTGATAAAAGAAGAACAAAAATATATATTTTGATAAAGAAATGATTAAATAAGTTAATTTGATGGAAGGATACAAAAACCGCTATTTTGATGAAGGAATATTGAATTCGGTATTTTGATGGCGGAGTACCGATGTCTATTTTTTTGATGGGTGAATATAAAAATAGATATTACGATAACGGGATAATTAAATAATTTCAATAAGAATACGGAAACTCGTATTTTTGTGTAAGAATATAATAATTGGTATTTTGACGGATGACTAGAGAAGTCACTAATTTAAAGGAATCATATAAAACATTTATTTTTATAAATATTAAATAAATAAGTATTTGATGAAAGAATGCTGAAATCCGTATTTTTGGAGGAATATTGACATGAGGAAATGTTATGGAAATTAGTATTTTAATAGGAGATTATGGAAGACTGAATGTGATTTAAGCATATAAAATAGGTATTTTCATGCATGTATATAGAATTTTCGATAGAGAAATAGAGAAATAGACATTCTGATGGCAAATAATACGTTGATATGAAGAAATATATACTAGTAATTTGACTGCGTAATACAGAATTCATTAAAGGAATCGGAAATTTGATGGAGTAACAGACAATTAATATTTTGATGAAAGACTATGAAAACGTTATTTTTCTAAAGGAATATGGAAAATGGTATATGTTAGAACTTGTTTAAAATACGGTAACCGGTTATGAATTACTATTCTTTTTATTCCAAGTTAGGGACCGCCACTAATGTGTAGGGGTTACAGTAAGGGATAAGATTGACTACTGAGGATATTGAAGAAAGGATAAGAGATGAATGGCATTCAACAAGATAGAAAATGGCAACTGACAATGCATTTATATTTGTAGAGACTGTGACTATCACGGAAGCAAATAAACGGAATGGAGTTCCACAGACATGAAGTGCGAGAAAAGAAACCGTTGGAGTAGAAGAGACGGTTACATTTAACTATTTCAACGGTAAATGGGTGGTACCTAGATGACAATATATTAGCATGCTTAACTTCATGTGAGCGGGACACTAGGGGAAAATAGCTCATCAGAGCAGTTGCCATGAAAATATTTGTAGAAAAGACAGAGGGAAGCCACGTCATGTCGGTGCGAAAGTGACTGAAGTCGAGATGCCAAGTCAAGACCGATTACATTGTAGATACTTGTTTAATTCTGTCGAGAACCTCGCGCTAAATAGCTGGAGCATCAGACCAGATATGGCAACTTTGATTGATCGTGTAATCTAACGACAAAGCATGCTAACGAATATCTAGCCAAATCTTTGACTTCTCATTATTTAAAAAATGTAACAACTTCTATCAGATTTAGTGTTTTCTCGGATAACTTACGCAAGGAACTCGGAACAGTTTAGCATCATCCTGGACTTCTAGGACTATGTTAAACTGATCACTTACAGGGAGGGAAGGCATTAATGTGGATCCGTTCAAAGTTCTTTAAGGTATCATTTTAACATATTTCCTCTAGACAAGTTTACGTCGGATAAAGTTTGAAATCACACTATATCAGAGCAAGTAACTGAGAACATGTTTCAAGCCGTCATTTTTGAAGAAGACATATTGCCATATAATCCCTGGTTAAAGCAGCCGTCAAATGCATAAGTAGGAAAGTAAACCTTTTTATTAAGTAATGCAATTGGGTAACTGATCTGACAACAATACTTTTCATAATCTATGTATCTGTACGGATAAAAAAATATATCCTTCCACATTCTCAAAATATTAAGCATCTAAAATTACAATCATGTAATTGAATTAGCAGTATAGCTCGGCGTTTCTCGGGTGTAATGAAAGCTTTAAAGCTAATCCATGGTCCTGGAGCTCAGACTCTTTTTGACGTTATCACGAAAGACTAAAAAGCAATAGTTTTTTTCCAGTTAAAGCGAAATCGTAGACTGAAAGAAAAATGAATGGATGTAAGTCAAATTTTAATTTCCTGGTATCGATATCAAATAAGTTTTTTCGTCGTAAACTGAATTTTGAAGGCTAAATAAGTCCTCTGAGTAAATGGTATCATAGCTGAGAGTAAGAACTACAATTATACCTCTTTAGAGCCAAATCCGAAGCAAAAACTAAAATAAAAGGGCTGAAAAAAATAGACATACAGGCAGATAAACAGACACACACACAAACATCTTGCCTTTTATATATATATATATATATATATATATATATATATATATATATATATATTATCGATTTTCTGCACTATTGTAAGAATTTCAACCTTAAAACTTCTGAATATCGTTTCTTTTGTCTTTTTCTATGAGTGTATCAAATTTGATTAAAATCGAACCCCTCCTTCTATAACCCGATATTTTCGATTATCAATTTTCGGTATTTATCGGGGGTACCTCGACACAAACCCTATCTAAGAACACTCGCAGACGCTTATAGTACAACTGTGCAAATTTTCAAGAAATGCGATTCAGCCGTTTCGGAGTCTATAGGTAACGGACACACACACACACACACACAGTTCCATTTATAAATAAGTTTAGATAGATTAGATAATGTATTTCAGATTTTAATTAAGTTTTTAAAAGTTTACTGCGTTCATATGTGTGAATATACATTATTGATAAAAAGAAATTATTTTGTGTTTCATTCTGAGTTTACTTAACTTTCTCTGAATTAAACCCTCCCCACTACTATCTTAGTTTAATCATGTCTAGGGTTAACCGTTATCTTCACCACATACCAGCATAAACTATGGCTTTAAATCTTTACCCCTCTACTTTGAGTGGCTCATGCGTCTTGTATAGGCTGAGCATCATTGTAAAAAGCATCACCGATAGCTTTTGTGATAAAATAGAAAGAAAGATATTCAGCTGACACTATATTTGGCGTGTAGATGATTTTCAAAGATGGAATTGTGTTATGGCATTAAAAAAATGGATAACGGCATTTTTTCTCAATCACAAAATTCGTTAAACATAATTCGCTTATTTTACTTTAACTGAAAATCGTCAAATGTATGAGGAAACATATTTGATTTGAGTGGCAAGTGAATCCCAGCGTTTCTCTTTAGCTTTGTTCTATACAGAGTCTATGTTTATTGAACATAAATTATGAGCTGTTATGGGTTATGAGGCAAGGAGACTTGAGATATAGCAGTGGGTTTGATCCACTTTTATGATCCGATGAGAGATGTGCCCGGAATACTTTAAATTTTCAATTAATGAATTTTGAAATGAGTGGTACTGAGTACATGTTCCAAATATTTACTTTTAAAACAAAGATTTATGAAGCATCAAGTGTGATGTATAGATATCATCTATTTATTGATGTTTGTGCACCATCAATCTGTTTATATATTAAAGTAGAAATATATAAGAAGCATTGCCTTATGAGAATTTATACATACATACATGCATATATATATATATATATATATATATATATATATATATATATATTCCATTATTACGCAACCTAGTTTTCTACCATGAGTGGTGTATCAGGCGATTTTTAATAACTGATTTTCCCGTTTACTGTTTTTTTTTAAAGAACGCTCACGTAAGGGTGTTTCTTTCTTACGTTCACGTGGCAGGGAATTTTTGAACTCGCAATTTTTAAAATTACAAGAAATTATAACGTTTACACCCATGGTTGTATGAACCTAAGAGTTGTTTTTTAGTATGGTTACCCTTAGTCATAATTTCCGTTCTTTCATTCAATAGTTCGTTTTTGTTTGGGAATAGCATAATCTCTTAATTTTTTTCCTGGCACAGTCTACATATTTTGCCACCGTTGTAAGACTTGGCTATTTTTACTATACTCCACGTTATGTCTCGCTCTTTTTCATATATTAATTTCAATTTCCACAAGTGGCTAGCCAATTTTGTACAATTTTTTAAGTTTTCTATTTTAAATGTAGACTTGTGATTGAACAACTTGGTCTTAAATATGTCTTTTGTTGATCCCAAATATATTTTATTTTGGTCGTCTAAGCCAGGTAGCTTTCCCTTGTAAATAACTTATTTGTGTTGCAAAGTTCTTGAAGTGGATATTTATTTTTGCACCTGCAGTTGCATTATTTATTAATGGTCTTGTTTTGTACAATGCTATCTAAGTTTCTTGCGTTTTGTTTTTTTATGAAACTCTCTATATTACTAGTACAAATATAACTTAGTTTGATTGTGTTTCTGTTGACAGTTTTGTTTAGTTCTGATCCTTCTGGAAAGTGTAATCAGTTTAAAAATATTTTAGCTATTTTGGTCTTTAGCTCTAAATTAAATGGTGCGTTGAACCAAATAATGTCTCGTTTTCTATTATCTTATTTTCTTTGTCTGTTGTGTTGAAAATTAAATTGTAAAATGTCTTCATGGCTAGATTTTCTTAGCGCATCTTCATAAATATTTTTCTTTTCATCAAATATATATATATATATATATATATATATATATATATATATATATATATATATAATTTGATTACTTAGATTTTGGTCATAATTAAATTAGACAATACAATTATGTTGTAGAACTTTTAAATATATTTAATTTATAACCGAATTATTACGTAACCCAGGTTTCTGCCATCTGGTGTCTTCAGGCGATTCACAGTAATGCGTTCTTTGGTTGACTTTGTTTACATTCAATACAATCTGATCAGATATTAAGCATTTAATAATATGAATCTGAAAGAATAGCTGTATTGAGATTAAATTGAATTTTGTCTAATATGTAATCTTTCGTGGGTCGATTGGTAAGACACGTCTGATCTTAAGACGGCATCTCTCCATTGTTGATTAGTATACAGGGTTGGTTCTTGCCTGAAGATATATATTTTCCAAACAATTCCTCAAACAATTAAGACCAGTGGAGATTATAATGTAGTTTTTAACTATATACATAAAAAATAAACAGACTTTCCACTCAAATACGAGTATCCATTAAAAACATATTAATGTTACACAAATATATATAATTTTTTGTAGTAAATTAATTTTTCCTCGATATCATGCATAGTTAATTTTCATTTTTACCACATGACACAATATTGCTTAAGAATTAGGGTAGGATGGTGTTTATTGCTTGATTTTGTTGTGGCAGAGACCATTTTACTCGACACCATGTGTTGCTGATTCTCATTTATTTATTGTAATATTAAACATCACAAACAGAAATCATCTACATTGGAATCTAAGTTTTTTTTAATTTATAATTTTTCGTCCATTTTTTGAGCGATCGACACATGTATAAACAAAAATTAATTTTCTATTTTAAAAATCTTTCAAAAATAAAATATATATCTCTCACTCGTTACTTTTAGAAAATTATCAAATGTAAAGTTAAATTAATCTGATTTGAAACAAATATTACTTGTTTATGGCATGAAATTTAGAATGAAAGTATTTCTTATTCACAAAGGTTTAACTCGTTGACCTATCAAGTAGCCGATGACAGCACCTATCAAACAATCTGGAAGCATGGTGACCAAAAGTTGGCATAACCCAGTTTAACATTTCTTAAGGGGAACACCCCTTAAAACATGCAACTTTTTTAATGATAAGTGTCTTATAATTTTCTCTAGTAAAAGAAAATGTGCAGTTTAACATAATAAAAGTAAACAGAAATCTTTTTTAAAATTATCATTTTAAATGATTTGTATTAAGATTATTAATTTTTGATTTGTAAATAAAATCTATATTTAATGAATTAATAACCGAAGACATTGAAAAACTGGAAGAAATTTAAAAAGATGTTCGAAACTTTAATTAGTAAAAAAAAAAAAATATGAAAGCAATTTTTACAAAAATTCATTATTTATCGATTTATTTTCTTCTTCAAAATTTGATATCCTAAACCTATCTTACGCATAAAATCAAGTAAAACTTTATCTACATTAAAAACAGAATAACTTTAATGCATTTGTAATTTTACTATTCGGAGCAGATTTTCGAAAAATTGGTCCTGTAATTAAAAAAAAATACAGGATTTACTTTCTTTACTGATTCCTACATTTAACTAATAAATAAAAAGTTGCTATAGATAATGTATTTCTAGAAGTTTTATGCAATTAATTGGAGTGGGGGTGACAGATGTAAAAAAAAAGGGTTTTTCAAACTTTTCTAAAAATAATAATTACATAAATAATTACATTCATTTGTAAATAAGTCCGGAAATATTCATTAAAACAATTGGTTGACTTTTGTAAGAATTTTCAAATTAATGTGTATTTTAATGCCAAAAAACGACTTGCGTAATAATACGTTTTGCTTCACATTAAGTAAACATAGTGTGAATCGCTGACGGAAAACAAGAAAGAAATTTTGAACGTTTTAGAAAGAATTAAAAATTAAAACAATGACAACAAACATTTATCTTTTTTTCTTAATAATATCTTGAACATTTTGATGATAAATCTTCGCTTTTATTAGGTTTGAGTCCATTTAACATTATGCTATGGTGTTTTTTCAGCAATTGAATGGCGGTACCTAATTTATATATATATATATATATATATATATATATATATATATATATATATATGTGTGTGTGAATAAAGAACGGTACCCACAGAAACCACAAATTGCTCTAAAAATAAAAGACGTCATACTTATCCCAAAACCCGAGGAACCGTTGATATTGTCTTCGTTCAGCCCTTTTCATATTTTTGCCAACGAAGCTCTTGAAAATGTGTTGGCCGAAAGGTTCCTCGGGTTTTGAGATAACTATGACGTCTTTTATATATATATATATATATATATATATATATATATATATATATCGGCATTGATGTAAGTAAGTAAACATCAGTGTATACACGCAGATACGCTCTGATATATAAATATTTATTAGGCGTAAATAGAACAGTGTCCAAAGTAATATAACACAGCTATCATGTATTTAATTATAAAAATACATATTTTCCAGTGTCTAAAGCACAATTCAGAGATTTATTTACTACAAACAAATCAAGTTTAAAAAATATAAACTTAAAATATTTTGTGGGGGTCATTGTAACATATGATATAAAGGGGTAACTTTTAATTATTTAATTTATTTTTTGTTGACGAAGGCATGGACAAAAAGAGAAAAAAATATATGTATGGATATGCATATATATAAAATAATACTAATAAAATATGAAAAAAGTAAAATAAATTGATACATATATCAAAATTAAAAATAACTACAAAAAAAAAGGAAAAAGTGAAAGATGGTGTCGGGTTAGTCAAGGACTAAATTTAAACAGCTATTTATATGTATGTTTGCATGTGACACTTATTCACTTATTTTGTTTAATAAATTTGGTTTATTCAGGTGTTATAAGGAAAAGGTTTTAAAAGGCATAAGTTACATCTAATTCTTATTCCATTATAAGATTTGGTTTCTGTGGTGATGTCTGAGGTAATAATTGTGTTGTTGTTTTATTTTTGCTGTTTTTTAATTGCCAAACATAATTGAAGAGGGCAATGCTATTTCAGTTTTTATTATTATTTAAAGTCAATTTATTGACATATATTTTTCCATTTGTTTTTTGTTGAACCAAAATAAGATCTAACAGCATCTTCAGAATGAATGCTCACTTTGTAAAGTACACATTCGGTCATGGATTGAAAGTTGTGCTCAGATTATGTTTTTTCGGTCGTTATATTTATTTTTAGTAGAAATATTGGTATTGATAGTGGTGTTCCACACACACACACACACACACACACACACACACACATAGAGTCATCTGCAGACAGATCTGTTCAGCCCATCAGTACAGTTAGACATCCGATCGCTTCTAACCGGGAATGAAACCCTACCGATATATATATATATATATATATATATATATATATATATATATATATATATATATTCGGTAGGGTTTCGCTATATGGAAAAGGTTTTTCCTAAATACGATCAGCACATTGTGGCCTCATTCATAGTTAACTTGTGAACACTAACCATGTGTATATAGTCAGTGAGTTAAGTACCATACATGAAACACTCTTGGGTGATCATGTCTCTTTCGAGACATGACTGACCTGGCAGATGATTATCTCGCAGTAGATTGACATTGCTTTCTGCGGAAGACTGATTGCCAACCAACGCTATAGAACCCAAACTCTCCTGCTATTTAATCCATAACTGAAGGGAAGAGACGGATTAATATCTTTCCCAAGGGTATTTGTGCGTAAGTAATTGCAATGGATTCAACTGGAATTCGAACTCGGCTCCCCGATTTCTCGTTCCTTGCTGATATCCACTGCACCACAACGCACATCCTCGTAATGACAATTCAATTACAACATTCAGTACCTGATTTTCTTACTTAAATAATATGCTTTTCAGTTGCTATTAATGTTAACACAAAGTATAACGTGCGAAGTTCCTGCATGTAAAATATTTCAAATAAGGATTCATATTTAATATTTTTTTTATATATTTTCAAATCGGGTATGATACACTCATGGTTAGTAGTAGTGTAACTTTAATTGATTGTGAGTGTTTCAGGGTTAATATTGTTGAGTATTATATTTTCTTTTTTATGCTTCCATTATTTTCAGCCTTTTTTATGTGGATGATTGTATTATATTTATATTATCGATGAGTGTGTTATGGTTATATTATGTATCATTTAAAATAAATATTGAAACCTAACAAAATGTATCCGTATGATTATCCTTGATAAAATATATCCGAAAGCTCTTAGAGAAAGAAAACATTCGTACATTTTTTATATAATTTGTTCTGAAAAAGAAAGAAAATTATATAAAAATCCTTCTAAAAAGCCGTATAAAAGCGGCATTGCTGCCTAAATACACTGATATATACATATATATATATATATATATATATATATATATATATATATTGGGCAGAAATATTTCTTTAAAGAACTTTTTTTTACACATGAGAGAAAAGGAAATTTCTATTTATTTTTTCACTGTTCTTACGTTTATCGGTTTGATGGGAGTTCAAAACTTTTAATTGTTCCAAGCACTTTTGTTCTTTTCTTTTGTTGTTTTCAAGGAAATTTTTATAATCTCTTACTCTCACCAAATAGAAGATCGTAAGAACACTGAAAAAGTAATAAAAAAACAAAATTAAGTTTTCATTGTCTGCCATATCTAACGAAAAATGTTGCATTAATTCTAATTATATTATGATCTACAAAACTATGAACAGAATAATTTAATATTTATCATTATACTTTAAAAAAAGTAAAATTCCCCAATATATAATCGAACAGCTCATTTTTTAATTAGATTATGTTCAATATTTAAATTAATTTTATGTATCATACTTTAAAATAAACAAATTAAATTTTAATGAATTCAAAAGAATATCTGTGTCAGCGAAACACCACGTCAGATGATAAGTTACTTGTATATTTTTATATATATATTCAATGGTTATTCCATACTTTGGCCTTGTGTCCCATCTAAGCGGCGCTTAGAAAATCAATATATATATATATATATATATATATATATATATATATATATGTGTGTGTGTGTGTGTGTGTGTGTGTGTGTGTGTGTGTGTGTGTGTGTGTGTCTGAGTGTCCTTGTGTGCGTGTTAAGATAGCTAACATAGTTTTTTAAATATATATTAAATAACATATTCAAAGCCTGGCGTTATTTCTTATTCATATAAACATTTTATATATATTTTATTGTTTTACTGGATACAGTTGTTTGACATTATACACTCATTTTTATATTTATTTCCTTACACACTGAAATGTATATATATATATATATATATATATATATATATATATATAATTGTTTAATTACTTAGTTTTTTGTCAGAATAAAATTAAACAAGTTCACTGTTGTATTACAATATTCAATGTAATTATATTGTAGAACTTTTGAATATTCTTATAAACGAGTTAATACGCGACCTAGGATTCAACCATATGGTGTCTTTAGGCGATTTGCAGTACTGATTTTACGGGGTTTTTTTTGGGTTTTTTTTAGTTTTTTTTTAAGAACACTCACGTAACGGTGATTATTTTGAACGCTCAAGTAACGTAATTTTTGAACGCGCAATTTTCAAAATTAGAAGAAATTGTAACGTTTACAAAATTAGAAGAAATTGTAACGTTTACATGCATGGTTGTAGGAACCGAATAGGTATTTTATGGTATGGTTTCATTTCGTCATAACATTTCTGTTCTGTTATTCAATAATTCCTTTTTTGTTTGAAAATAACATAATCGCTAATATTTTTTCTGGCACAGTCTACATATTTTGCCACAGTTTTAAGGCTTGGCTGTTTTTACACGTTATGTCTGGGTCTTTTCCATATTTTAATTTCAATTTCTACACGCGGCTAGCCAATATTTTATATTTTTTTAAATTTTCTATTTTAAATGTAGATATGTGATTGAACAACCTGGTCTTAAAGGTGTCCTTGGTTGATCCCAAATATATTTTGTTTTGACCATTTAAGTCATGTGCGTTGTGGTACAGTGGATATCGGCTTGGAACGAGAAACCGGGGAGCCGAGTTCGTAATTCCAGTTGTAATCCATTGTATTCACTTACGTGCAAATACCCTTGGGAAAGGTATTAATGCGTCTCTTCCTTCCAGTTATGGGTCAAATAGCAGGACAGACTGGGTTCTATAGCCTTGGTCGGCAACCAGTCTACCGCAGAAAGCACTGGCCACCTCCTGCGGGATAATCTTCTTCCCAGTCAGTCATGTCTCTTTCGAAACATGATCGCCTAAGCGTGTATCACGTATGGCACTTAACTGACTGACTGACTTTTACTTTGTAAATGATTCCTTTTGTATTACAAAGTCCTTTAAGTGGACATTTATTTTTATCCCTGCAGTTGCATTCTTTATTAGTTATCTTGTCTTGTGCAATGCTATTTCAATTTCTGGCGTTTTGTTTCTATATACTTTTTTTAATTACTAGAAGAGCTATAACTTAGCTTGATTGTATTCCTATTGAAAATTTTGTTTAGTACTGAGCTATTAGGAAAGTGTTTATCAATCGTTCAAGGATGAAAAGAGTTGCAGGTAAAGTATTTACCTTTTTTTACATCTTCATCAATATATATATATATATATATATATATATATATATATATATATATATATATATATATATAGACAGCATATCTTCATTGAAACATGTTTTTTGAAAAGTATAGGCAAAATATTTCTACTTACTTTTATACTAAATTTTTACAGTTGAGTAAATATTTTATTGATGTTACGATAAATTTCATCAAAGAAGACCACTTTTTTATGCCAAGAACTCTCGACTTTTTCTAGGATAATTTTCAGTGGTAAATCACAATGTTACGAAGACAATCTTATTGTAACTGCAATAAAATCAGCATTTCGTTGTGATGGCAATTAATAAAAACACATGCGAAACTGCTCTGTTATAAATATCTATTCTTTGAACTTATAGATTAGATTTGTTTTGCAAAACTAGTGTTTCAATATGAGGGGAAATTTTAGAAATGTAAAATGGCAATGCATGCTTGTTATACACTTTAATATGATTTTTTTTTTTAATCATATCACCCCAAGCAAGGCGGTGACGCCACTGATGCGCATGGGGCTACGTAAGAGTAGAATGATTGGAAAAGAGAAAGCCGGGAACCACATAAACAGGAAACAAGGGATGAGCTTCTTCACCTGTTCAAAAGTCGTAGGTGCAGTGTGAATCGGGCGATAGTTAAGTCTATCTACTCCAATTGAGAACAAAAAAAAAAAAGAAAAAAGAAAAAAGTGAAAGAAGATTGGGAAAAAAATAAAAAAAGAATGCCGGGAACCACATCCTAAACAGGCAACAAGAGATGAGCCTCTTCCCCTGTTCAAAAGACGTGGGTGGAGTCTGAATCGGGCGATAGTTATACGTAATGAAATTTATTGATTGTTGGTTAAATGATTTTGATATGAAGGGCCTGTTTATTCATTCTGTGGTGTTATATATCGGTGTTGTTAATATGTATATATATATAAATTTATATCTGTATCTACATCTATCTATCTATCTATATATATATATATATATATATATATATATATATATATATATGGATAGATAGATAGATAGATATGCACTTATTTTCATATTTTTACAAGTTCTATCAACTATTTCTTTCAACAAGTTTTATCAAATATTTCTATCAACAAATTCTATCAATCATTTCTGCAAGAGTTTTCAGATTTTCACACAAATTTTGAAGATTTGAAATAAATCTTGTGTCCTTGAACCGTTTTATGATTTTAAAATTTCATTGAAATTTGTTTCTTTTTTGTCACATATTTGATATTTTGTATTTCTTTGAAATGACATGTTATTTTTATCTATATATTTTTTTTACATTGTTTTTTAGGTGAAAGTATTTTTCAAGCCACATGGTAAATGTAGCCCCCCACAAAATAAAAGAAAAATAGCAGATTGAATATGATAAATTGTTCAATTTAAAAGTCCGTGGAAATTTTATGGATTCTACTTAATTATGGTTATTGCACTGGCTGAAAAATCCCAAGAATGAAGATAACAAAAAGGCTAAGAAAAAGATGAAGAACAACAACAAGCGCAACAACGGTGATAAATAAATTAGATCAAGTTTGAAATCATAAATTATTGAATAGCACCAATAACTCGTCCAATGGAAAATATAGTAAATATTGCAAAATAATTGTGCATATATATATATATATATATATATATATATATATATATAGAGAGAGAGAGAGAGAGAGAGAGAGAGAGAGAGATCAAATAAAATCCTGACGCCCCATTCCATCGAAATTAATTCACTAATCAGAAGTTAAATCGATTGAATTGATTAACAAATATTAAAAAAGTTTTTAAACAAAAAAGTAAACTTTACGGGAACTTAATTTGAAAAGTTTCGGCGAATGTTGGAATATATCTTCAAGGATAAAGAAGAGGCTTAAAGCAGAAGCAATGTGGTTCTACTGAAGGATGCTGATGATCACATGGGCCGAGCACATGAGCAACGATAAGTAGGCGTTGTATAGGATGCAATGTGTGTGTGTGTGTGTGTGTGTGTGTGTGTGTGTGTGTGTGTGTGTGTGTGTGTGTGGGAGAGAGAGAGAGAGAGAGAGAAGAGAAAGAGAAAGAGAGATGAACATTTCTCGGCTCCTGTTTCAAGTTCAGTGTTTCAATTATAAAACATCATGATACTGATTTAAGATGTCAAACGGTGAACACTTAGTCACTTTTTTTTATTGCATTTCATCAGTAAATATCAAACCTGGTGATGAAAAACAAGAATTTTATTTAGCAATCAATAGTTTAAAATAATTTTGTATTCAATATTTCAAGCCACTTCGTCTCAATTAATAACATATTGAACATGACAGATTTAGAATCAAATTCAGCCAATAAACATACTGATCACGCCTGAAAATTTCCTTGATCAAACACGCATAACATACACATACTCATATATGTAAGTATGCGCGTTGTGGAGCAGTGGATATCGACTCTGAACGAAAAATCGAGGAGCCAAGTTCGAATTCCAGTGAAATTCCTTACATTTACTTACGCGCAAATACCTTAGGGAAAGATATTAATCCGTCTCTTCCCTTCAGTTAAAGGTTAAATAACAGGACAGATTGGGTTCTATAGCCTTGGCTAGCAACCGGTCTACCGCAGACATGATCGCTCAAGCGTATATCACGTATGGCACTTAACTGAATGACACACACACACACACACACACACACACTATATATATATATATATATATATATATATATATAATACCAATAAAAGAAATGGAATAAGAAAACCAAAAGAGTAAATTGCAATCAATGTATTGAGGTAGACAGGGAGTTGAAACTGACACAATTTAAGAACATGACTGGATTATAAAACAAAAAGGAATTATGTTATTTCTAACTCTCGGCACATCGACGCAAAATCTTGAAAATCAGTGGAACTGAGGAACGTTCAAAGATATTAAAAGCTTCTTTTGAAAATAGCAATCGAATGCATGAAACTATCTCTTCATGGACCAGTAACAGAAAGAAATGTATATTTTTTTGCCTTACAAAGCATTTTTGAAAGGATGTATAATGAAGCTCTTACGTATACATAAGAAAATTAATTTCTAAATTAAATGCATATACACTACCGGCCATAATTATTAGGCAACCCGCGTTTAAAAAAAATGATGTATTTCTTACTATTTTTAACATTTATTGCCAAGTGTATACTTCTAAATGAACATAGACTGGTTCTTTTGTTATTATTATTTCGTAAAATTTTACAAGGCCAGCCAATAAGAAAAAGACTGGCATGGGGAAGAGATCACAAAAACTGGACACCAGAACAGTTCATTTGATGCACATGTTATTGTTCAGTATTAAAAAATGAAACATTCTATTTCATTTACAATTATTCACATGGCAAGAAATACTAAAAATTGTATGAAGTACACCATTTCTTTTAAAAAACTGAGGTGGCTTAATAGATATGACCGGTAGTGTATGTCTACCATAAACTTATTTGACATTTCCGTTAACCTGGTAAATAGACATGAGCACTCCTATATCTACAAACTTTTCAAACCATTAACATTTTTGGTCTTGTTCAAAAATACTTGTTACAAAATAATATACTTGATGTATAAAATCCCTTAGGACGAAACGTGTCGGCTAAGACAAGTTAACCTTTGTTTTTATTCGTATGTATATATATATATATTTCTGCGACGTGTGTAAGAAACTGACAAATTGTAAAGATTCTATGTAAAACGATTCGACCTTTAAAAAGCACATCATCAAAGTAAAATAAACTATTTTTAATTAGGTTTCTCAAACATTTCCTTTTTTGCTTTGAAAGCAGTTGATTTTTAAGAGATGATAAAACGAACTGCAGGATATTTTTATTGTGTTATTGTCATTGTTTTTCACAGATGTTTCCATATATATATATATATATATATATATATATATATATATATAAACTTATTTATATATATATATATATATATATAAACTTATTTATAAATGGAACTTTGTCTCTGTGTGTATATGTCTGTGTGTGTGTGTGTGTCCGTTACCTATAGACTCCGAAACGGCTGAACCGATTTTCTTGAAAATTTACACAGTTGTACTATAAGCGTCTGCGAGTGTTCTTAGCTAGGTTTGTGTCGGGGTACCCCCGATAAATATCGAAAATCGAAAAAATTGTGTTATAGAAGGAGTGGTCCGATTTTAATAAAATTTGATACACTCATAGACAAACGACAAAAGAAACAATATTCAAAAGTTTCAAGGTTTCAGAAAATAGTGCAGAAAATCGATTATATATATATATATATATATAAGGCAAGATGTTTGCGTGTGTGTCTTTTTATCTGTCTGTATGTCCTTTATATAATATATACTTTTATCCGATTCTCACCAAATTTCACACTAATATTCTTTAGGCTGAGTCTGAGCTCTAGGACCATGGATTAGTTTTAAAGCTTTCATTACAACCGAGCAACGCCGGGCTATACTGCTAGTATATATATATAT
Source organism: Ascarosepion bandense (assembly GCA_037127315.1). Classification (NCBI taxonomy): domain Eukaryota; kingdom Metazoa; phylum Mollusca; class Cephalopoda; order Sepiida; family Sepiidae; genus Ascarosepion; species Ascarosepion bandense. The sequence goes on from JBBBDQ010000335.1 coordinate 3,766,829, forward strand.
ATATATATATATATATATATATGATGAAATTGCATACTTACAGAATTCCATCACAAGTATAGAGTAATAAGTTAGAAAGGAGTTCTCAATAATACTCCGGCTGTATTTTTAATTATTAATTATAATTCTCAATCTCTCTCACTTTCTATCTCTCTCTCTCTCTCTCTCTCTCTCTCTATATATATATATATATATATATATATATACATATATATATATATATATAATTATCATAAATTTTAAAACCACGAACCTTATTTTCAAGAATAATAATTTACCTGCAAGAACTAAATTAGAGATAATTTTAGATAATTAAAATTATAGATAAGCAATAATATTTACGAACCCACATGTACCTTAAAGAACTTTGTCTGGATCAATTCAAATTCGTAAATAATTACACTAGATATACTACTCCATGTTTAACAAGAAGACTCACATTATCTCTTCCTGATCATAGCTTTATTAGATATCATTTAAATGCACATGAAGACCTACCAAACTCTATCAGTAACATACTTGACGATAATACCAATAGATTCATCTACATATAAAAACAAAAGCCTAAAACAGTGAACGCATTATAAATTTAAAAATAAAAAAAAGCCAACATTCAGTAATATCAGCTAAAAATTTAGCCACAATATACTGAAAAACATTCCTATAACTTGATACATATATAAAGAATCCATATATTCAATTAAAATTAAAATAAAATTCACTGTTGATAATGGCTACAAGCCTACTCGATTGCACTTGTGCAAATACAACATTGATAAAATTTTTATATAATTTATGTACCGAAAACAAAAGATTATAATATCACATGAAAAAAATATATTTTCCGTTAAAAATATTCTTTTCTCCCATTTTTAACAAAACTTGCATATATATATATATGTATATATATATATGTATGTATATATATATATATGTGAGTGAGTATATCTATATATATATATATATATATATATATATATATAATGTATATTATTGAAGTTAGAGAATTACTATTATCAGAGTGCATTTGCTGTTTTCCTCGTTCAATCAGGTGTACATTTTCATCTTACCTGTGTTTGAATGAGTTTTACGCATCCACGGATAAATGACGACATTGTTGTCCGCTGAGGTATTTTCATGTGATTGTTGTTGCTGTTGTTGATGATGTGATCGCTGATGATGATGATGATGATGATGAAAGTTATATCTATCCAGTTGTTGCTCGTGATCATCTGTCTTGTATTGCTGATTAAGAGAATCTGGCCGATTCGACCCGTCCACCTGGTGGTAGTGTGTCCGGGGGTAGTGTGGGTGCAGGCGAAATAATTGGTCACCCAGTGATTTTTGGTCTTCTCTTGTGATCATTTGACCGTTACAGTTGCTAGTGTCAGCGCCAAGGACTTTGGAGCTTAAACCTCTGTTTATATTGTGTACATTTTTTATATTGTTAGCGTTATCACGATTGTTATTGTTTGTACTGTTAATATTAGTGTTACTGTTAATTTTTCTGTTAGTACTTAGTGAATGTATGTTACCCTGGTGATGGTGATTGGTAAAGACATGTGTTACTGATGAAGGTTCGTCGACCAAACATGTTGTGGTCAGCATTTGGTAAGGATCTGTATCTTTTCTGGTCGGCTTATCGTAATCGCTATCTTTATTACCGAAACTTTCTTTACATCCGCTATGTTCCTTTCTGTCTACTTTTATCCGTATAATACCTATTAGTTCTTGTTGCTGTTCGTATTCCAAGTGCTGATTTCGTGGTTGGTCGCTTACCTGTGATTTTTCTACGAGTGCACTATCTTCTTCCGAGTAGACGTCACATCGTTTATTGCGCAAACTCGTCAATGTTGATACATCTTTGATGATTGGATGGACCCAACTCTCTGTACTAGTGTCATCATTAATAAGGATTCTATTGTTACTGTTGTACCTACAGATGTTTTGATGGGTATCTTCAAGTCTATTTTCACTGTTTGAGTCACTAGTGCCTGTTAATTTATACACTCCTTCACTTGTAGATGAGTGGGGCTTAGAGAAATATTTACTCGTGGTATTTGCGACTGATGTCACCGCCAGCGAACCTTTATGGGATACTGCCAACGTCTCTTTATTGATTTCTTTGCCACCGTAGTTTTTATTTTCCAAAATTTGACATTTTATTTCATTATCTTGATTTATTGTATAGAAATATACATCCTCATTTAGAACTCCACAATTTTTTGTATTCGTTGTGTTTTGTGACAGTGTTACTGTAGTCGTTGTCGACGTTGTTGTCGGGGTTAGACTGAGAGTTCGACTGGTAAAATTAACAAAGTTCTCAGTCTGGCTGTTACTGCCACTGTTATGAAACCGGCTCTCCTGATTCTGTGTAATCAGCTTTTGCTCTGGGGAATGTTCGTAGAAGGAGTTATTACGGTACAGTTGGCTTTGTATATGAGGATAATCCCAACCACGATCTACCCAGGTGGTAGTTGTGTCGTTATCTTGTTCCGGCTCCGGGGAAAACAGTTGTGGGTGCTGGTCGCTATAGCACGCCTCTTTTTCTACTTGTTTACCTTGAACCGCGTAGTAGTAAGAAAGATCTGTATTAACTAACTGTTGCTGATGCTGCTGACGAAGGGAAACCAGAGGCCGGGTAAGGTGAGTCGATATATGTGAAAGCTGATGTTGACAATTGAGAGGAGAGTCCCCATCTCTGTCGTGAGAATTTAATTTTTGTGGGCTTAAAATTAAATGAGACGGACCTGCTTGTGTAGAAGTTGATGTTATAATGTCTGGAGTTTTAAAATTCAGATGGTGATGATCAAACGAGTGTGACGAGTTTTTCACATTTTGGAGATTATTTTTGTTACTGTTTATAGTTGTATAAGAAAGTGAGTGACGGGTTTGAAGCGGCTGTGTATGAAAAGTTTGTCGTTGCTTTTGTCGGGGATGGGGCTTTCGAAAGTGATGTGTAGACGGCTGCAGGGTTCTCTGTCGGGCCAGCCGGTAGACGCAAGCAGACGATGACAGCAGCGGCGATGACACCGACAAAGATGTTAAGGAAGACGTAGATGACAGAACAGTGGCTTCTAGCGATGGTGAGGCCGGCATGGACTGTGATGGTGACATTGCCATCGGATGGTGATGTTACCGAAGTAAACGACAGCGAGGAGGAAGTGGCTAAAATTAACACGAACGTCAGGGAAGGGGAGATCGACAAATAAACTATTATTACAGTAAGTAAACTGTATACATTCAAGCACCCATTCTCAGCCTTTTCCTCTAATGAGCAAAACTCCTCTTCCTTCTTCTACTCTTTCTTCCTACCACCCTCCTGTTTGTGGGAAGCCACTCTTACTGACGCCATTATCAGAACCCTTACCCCACCAAACTAGATATTTACCCACTCGTTGTTTTTATTTCAAATCTCGCTAGTTCAAATATTCTGGAGAAATGCACTTCTGTGTCGATAAACTCTTATGTAATTGAACAAATTATTTCTGCCGCAGATAAATATCTTTAGATGGATTTAATGTTAGGACTTGGTAAGAATGGAATGGAATATTATAAAAACAATGTTTAAACAAGTATAAAATAATTATGACAAATTATAGAATTAATTAATAAGAATGCAAATAATAATACTTAAAATAATTATCTTTATGTATTAATCAGCGATCCTAAATTAACTATCGATTATATTTCAACTTCAGTTAAATTCATAAAATGTTGTCATTCTCACTACTACTACTACTACTAGTGCTACTACGACCACTTCTACAAGTGAAAGTTGTACCCATCATTACAGGCACACTTCTGAAACGAGTGAAAGAAATAGAAAACCAGTGAGTAGAAAATTTCTAGACAACAGCATCGATAAGATCACCTAAAATATGAAGGAGACTATTGCAGTTTTGATTAGACTTGCTGTCAATTGATCCCCTGTGAAAAAAAAAATCAAGAAGTAGTAGTTGTAGGCTGATTTTGTTAACAATAGCAATCTGTTACACGGGTTATACATAGAAATCTAGTGAATAATATTAATAATAATGATAATAAAAATAATTTTTCATGAATTTTATTTTCTTGACAATTATTTTCGTTATAAAGACGAGTGATGGTAACAACAAAATCTTTTTAATTAATTAACAACTCATCTGATCAAGAGTAAAAAAGAAAAAAATGAGAAGAAAAGAAACGGAAAAAATTACCATATATTACTCTTTCTCTTTTTTTATACATAATACTTCTATTAATGATGTTTTAGTAAAATTTTTAATTTGCTTGAAGCATTGTATAAAAGAAGCGTGCATCTGTCCGAGTGTGTTAAAGGCCAGGAACATACTCGGACAGACGCACGCTTCTCTGCCATTCTGAAGATGAGATTTTGATCTCGAAATATTAATGTTTAATAAATAGGTAATACCCAAAAACTTCTTTACCTTCCTTTATTTTACTCAACGCATTGTGACAGCCTTTAAGACATAACCATAATGATGTTTCGTTTTGTTGAGTGTCTCTCTTTCAATTATTTTTTTTAGCCAGCGTCTTTTTATATGAATTTCAATCGCGTCTTTGTCTACTGTTGCTTGACAACCCATTTAGGAGAAGTAAAACTCCGAAAAGCATCCCGCAACCCAACATATTAATCGTGCCGAGGAGTGAATGGCTACTGCCTTATGAGGTCGCAAACGATCCCATATTGTCTTTGAAATCCTGTTTGTAAAAGACCATTATCCAACGTGCCGGGCAACTTTGGTTAGACTTTTGGACCCTTGCGTCACTCGTGGGAATAATGTGAGAATTAAAAATAGAAACTAATAGTCCAGTATGACTTTTCCAGTGGATAAGCTGGAAGCCCAGCTTCAGGACGAAAGCTACCTGAGGTCGAAAAATCTTCCATAGGAATACACCCCTACACAAAGAATAAATCTTCAGGTCCCACAACCAGTATAATCCTAATGATGGCCCTGCAAATTCTCCAGCTAGATCCATAACCGTACAATTAAAGAAAGAAAAAATAAAATGGTCTCGTGACTAGTACAAAGTCGTTATGACTGCATTACATGAAGCGTTATTCAAACCTTAGAAAAACATCACCCGACAAACATGTGATATTTAAAGAGAAAAAGCTGGACAAACAATTAGAAAGTACATTGACAGTCATCAACTAGCCAGTGAAAGCAAGTACATGTAAAATAACCGATTGTCAGAGGCTGAAATTAAAGAAATAAAAAGAATTGCAAACAAAATAAACGAATCAACAAAACATGAAAAGGTACCGGAATCGGAAAAATACTAATAACATCCCACAAACCACAGGTCACGATGTAGAAACCGAGATACACACAAATCACTGTGAAGATAATGCTGAAAGTTTAGAAGTGTTGGAAAGGGTTGATCTGAGTCAATTACAAGACGGCAAAATAAATAAATAAATAAAACAGTTCAAAACACATTGAACAGAATTATTTTACAGAAAAAAAAATAGTATACAAAAACCAAGGAAGAATTCAAGAGCCATAAAAGTCAGATACAAAATATTGCAATAGAGGAACGAGAACAACACCCAAAATTACAAACAACAAAGCATAACCGCGAAACTATTAAGCTCTACAATGCAGCACTCAAATTAATTTTGGATAAAGAAGTATGTCAGTTAAGTGCCATACGTGATACACGTTTTGGGCAATCATGTCTCGAAAGATGACTGACTGGGCAAAAGATTATCCCGCACTAGGTTGCCATTGCTTTCTGCGGTAGATTGATTGCCGACCAAGGCTATACAACCCAATCTGTCCTATTACTTAACCCATAACTGGAGGGAAGAGACGGATTAATACCTTTCCCAAGGGTATTTGTGCGCAAGTGAATGCAAGGAATTCAACTGGAATTCGAAATTTTCTCCCCGATTTGTCGTTCCTAGTCGATATCCACTGCACCACAACCCACAACGAAAAATACACTCATATAAATCTCAGTGAAGCAATATATGCATCTGCAACAACGGCTACAAAAAAAAGAAACATCAAAGTAAAAAAAGCAGTCTCACACACATGAAGATCCACCTTGAAATAGAAACATAGAAAAAGAAATCGAACAACTTGGAAGTGAATTATCAGTACTCGATAAACTAGCAAGAGAAATAAATGTAAGACCTAGAAAAGGCAGAAGAGTTGAAAAAATATTAGAAATGAAAATGAAGTCCTATCAACTAAAGAAAAATACAGCAAACAATACAACTGAAGACTCAAAAAATAAGACAATATGAGAAAAGATCAAGATTCTACAGCCATAACAAAATCTTTCAAACCGATGCAAATAAATTTTACAGGGAAATAGGTAAACAAACAATTGAAGTGACAGTCCTCCCCAAAATGGAAGAGGTTATACAGCTCTGGGAAAAATATGGGCTTGCCCTAAAGAACATAACAAAGAAGCAGATTGAATTGCGCAAGAGATAGAACGAATGAAAAATAAACCAGAACAGACATGGGCTGGAATCACGGAAAAGGATGTTAAATGTACACTGAAAAAAAGCACACCATTGGAAATCTCCAGAAATAGATAAAATTCCTAACTTGTGGATATACAATTTTTAATACAGCACATAAAAAAAACTAGCCAAAGAACTTCAAAAAATGGTTAACGATCCAACCTGCGGGGATGACCAAAGGAATTACCTTTCCTCTATCCAAAAATAGAGACAAAAATATTCTTAAAAGCTACAGACCAATTACATGTCTTTGCACAACATACAAACTATTGACATCTACTTTAACAAAACAGACATATTACTTTTTGGAAAAAATGACATACTATCGCTTGAACAAAAAGGGTGCAAACCTGGCTCTTATGGATGTAAATACTAAAACTGCTTCAATGCAAAACAATCTTAGTACTGCCTGGATAGATTATCGTAAGGCACATTCCTGGAACTAAAGTCCTTCAATATATACAAGGTATCCCCCGTTATCATCAATTTCATCAAACATTGTATGTCGATATCGAAAACAACACTTTACCTCAATCAAATGAATAAAAACTTTAAGTCTGTTGAAATAAACATCAACAGAAGAATATTTCAAGGTTACTCATTATTTTGTGTATCACTGATAGCATTAACAACCAACTTAACAAGACGAAATGTTGTTATAAAATAGCTAAAAAATAAGCCATCTATTTTACATGGATGATTTTGTATGCTAGGAATGACAATGAGCTGGAAGTTCTTCTGCAAACTGTAAAATGCTCCAGTGAAGACAATGGAATAAAATTCAATTTGGATAATTGTGCTAAATCCACAATTTTACGAGGATCATTACAACAATCATCCTCTGTTAGTTTTTTTTTTTAATCATTTCAACCAGAGCAAGGCAGTACCGTCACTGGTGTAAAGGGGGCTACATAAGAGAGAGAGATAAAGTCTTAAGCAGGAAAAGAGTGAAGACAAAGACGTGCCAGCTATAGGAGAAGAAAGAGAAAGGGCAAGAGAAGGATATGAACACAGGAATGAAGACAGTTACGAAGGTAGAAAGAAAGTAAAAGAACAAGATACACGGGGTGATGTGGAAAGCGCTGGATATAAGTAGATAAGAGATGAGAATTGAATTTGCATTAAATTCCTGGAAGTTATAGACGCCAGAAAAGCAAGAATTTGGAAGAGAGTTCCACAGACGGGAAACGTGAGAAAGTAAGCTGATGGAGTAGAATTGTCGCTTGCATTTGGTTGATCTAACTGTAAAATGATGCCAGTCTGGTTGCCCGAGTAAATTCTTGTGGATGGGCAACCAGTGACCTAAGTTCTTCAGAGCAGAAGCGATGAAAATATATGTAGAAGTGTCAGAGGAAAACAACATCCCGCCGATGAGAAAGTGGCTGGAGTCGAGCTGCCAGATCGGGACCAATCACATTATAGATTCTTCTTTGGAGCCTGTCGAAAACACTGAGACGAACAGCAGAGACGCCTGATCAGATATGACAACAGTATTCCATGTACGGTCGAATGGTTGATTTGTATATGTGCAGGATGGATTCAGGCGGAAAAGTCTTCCTGGCCTGACACAGTGACACAACCTTCTTAGCAGTGGATTTAATTTTTAATTCAATGTAATGATTCCACTTGAGGTAAGAAGAAAGGGTAACGCGGAGGACGCGCAGTGTATTGCTTTCGGGAAGACTTGCTTGGTCCATGCTTATGGGTGGCAGGATAGATTACCTGTGATGGTTGACAGATAGGGGGTTTGTTTTAGAGGCATTGAAAATTACAAGCTACTTCTTACCCCAATCCACCACTGAGTGGATGTCATTCTCGAGATCAGCAGCTAGGTTATGTTTGTCCGCTTCACCAGATGTCTTCCTGGTGCGGGATTAGATGGTGGTGTCATCTGCATAGATGCCTGCTTCGGATTTGATCACGTCTGTGTGATCATTTATCAAAATTAGAAAGAGCTTCGAGCCTAGGATAGAGCCCTGGGGAACACCAGCATTCGTGCAGTAGGATGTGGAGGCATGCCTATTCAAGGCCACATTCATTATGGGGTTAGATAGAAATGATTGGATCAGATCAAGCAAGCGTCCAGTGATTCTATAGTCCCGAAGCTTTTACAGGAGGACAGAGTGCCAAACCCTATCAAAAACATTGGAGATATCAAGGGCAACAGCACAAGCCTCGCCGGACTTATCGAGAGACTGGTATATGTACTGCGTGATGGTCGTTAGCATATCGGCAGTAGACCTGGCAAAGCGGAATCCATACTATCTGTCTGAGAACAGTTTTTGGGCAGCTTAGACCCTGCTGTAACAATAGAATATTTAGAACAAGTAGAAGCTTATAAGTACCTAGATGAAAATGAGAGTGAAATAATTCACCATAAAGAAATAAAAGAAATAGTTCATAACGTGTAATATAGAAGGGTACGACTGATATCAAATACTGAAATGAATTCTCAGAACAGAATTGTGGACATTAATACTCTTGCTATCCCAGTGGTCTAATACAGTTTCAACATCTTGAACTAGAATCTAAATTACATTAGACGATTGGATTCTATGACAAAAAAGATTCTTTCTAAGCATAAGATGCATTATCCAAAGGCTGATGAATACCGTCTATACATAGCCTGTAAAGATGGTAGAAAACTCTATATTCAGTTAGAATTGGCATACAAGACAACAACTGTTGGTTTACTAACATACGTGGAAACAACATATAACTGAATGATAAAATTAGTCAGCCGACATGAAATTAGAAAGAAAAATATTCAATAATGAAAAAAGGCAGTAAATACAAACAACATTTACATTTTATAGATTCTGCAGAAAAGCAAAAGAAAAGCCAAAAATCAATTATTTCAGGAGAAAGAAAGCCAAGGCTAAAGCACTTTAACAGATGAAACAACATTGGCAAGACAAACCGCTGCATGATAATTATCCAGAAAGTGCTAATACGCCCAACGTTAATTAATTTAATACTCATCAATGGTTACGAGCATCTTGATTAAAGTCTGAAACTGAAGGCTTTATTCTTGCAGCGCAAGACCAGATTCTTCCTATTGGGAACCCTCATGCAAATATCATACGTAATAATGTGGATTCAAAATGCAGATTCTGTGATAAATAGCAAGATACAATAGATAATCTAATCTCAGGATGTTCTGCACTTGCCACAAATGAATATAAAAATCGCCACGATAGAGTGGGGCAACATTTACACTGGACAATGTGCAAACACTTTGGAAAATATGTAAAGTAACACTGGTATGAACATCACCCAGCCCCGGTTACAGAAATAGAAAATGTCACCATTCTATGGGATTACACCTTCTACACAGACAAAAAAACTGACGCAAATAGGCCGGACATTATTGTTAAAAACCAGAAAGAAAAAATTGGTATGGTTTTTCCAGTGAATTGTAACATAGCAACCAAGGAATTCGAAAAACTGTCAAAATATAAAGACCTGGAAATTGAAATAGAAAAAAATGTGCAAATTGAAAACAAGAATCGTACAATTGATAGTAGGTGCACTTGGAATGATAAAAATGAAACACATGGAAAGAATCCCTGGAAACCACAATTTAAGAGATATACAAAAACTAAAGAAAATTAATACTACAACCTGCCTTAGTTTTTTCCGTTATCTTAGTACGACGTGTCACCATAGCAGAAATAGAATTATGATGAAAGCAACATAATGATAATAGGCAAACAAATGAATGAACGAATGAAGTTTATATATATATATATATATATATATATATATATAATTTTATGCAAACAAATGACTTATCGATATTATAGATTTTTTAAAATATACTCTGATAAATAATATAACAGCCTTTGTTAAATTAATCAATGAGTAAAATATTATTTATTATTAAAATGAATAATATTATTATATTATTTTCCCAATTTGCAGGAATTATTCACATAATCTTCTCACCTTAAAACAGCATATATTATTGTTATATTTTAGAATTACACACCAATCGTATGTTATCCGTTGTAGAAATTTTAAACTTAATAGTCAAATGATAAAATTTTCTTTTTCTATTAATTTTTTTGACGATTAATTTCGTTAAAAGGACAAACGATGGTAGCAAATTCAATAATAATTTTAATCACTTAACAACTATCTGATTAATAGCAACAATCATAAAAAAGAGCAAAAAAAAGAAAATTTTAAAAAGTAAATAAGTAAAAATTTCTTTCGCTTTTTTTAATTTCATACTCTAGTATAGTAGGATGTGCGTGTGGTGCAGTGGAACGAAAAATCGTAGTACCGAGTTCGAATCCCATTTAAATTCCTTGCATTTACTTACGCTCTAATACCCTTGGGAAAGGTATTAATACGTCTCTTCCCTCCAGTTATGGGTTAAACAATATGACAGATTGGGTTCTATAGCCTTGGCTGGCAATCAGTTTATTGCAGAAAGTAATGGCAACCTACTGCGGGATAATCTTCTGCCCATAATGTCATGTCTATTTCGGGACATGATCACCCAAGCGTGTATCACGTATGGCATTTAACTGACGGAGCACAATAATAATGTTCTGTTGAATAGCTTCTTTACGAATATCTATTTCGAAAGTCCTTCTGTTTTTAATATTCAATCCCGTTTGTATTTTGGCAACACATCTAGGAGAAGCAAAAGTCCGAAAAACAGCCTTCAACTCATAATGTTAATCGCGTTGGCTGCTGATTTATGAAGAGGCGAACGATAATACTATATGATTCATAACCCAGTCTGTAAAAGACCGTTACCCAATGTGCCGGGCAATTTGGGATAGACTTTTGAATTTGTGCATCATTGTGGGAACAATATGAAAACTAAAACCAAATCATAAAAGTCAGTATATCCGCTAAAACTCAGAATATGACAGTAGATGAATGGATTCTAATACAAGAAAGCTTTTTTTAAGCATAGCATCCATCATCCAAAGGCTTAAGCAGCTCGTCTATACATACCAAGTAAATAAACTGGAATATGTGTTATTCAGCAGCAGTACAGGATGATACAATTAATTAAAAACACGAAGACAGAAAAAAAATCCAATCACAAAAATAGGCTGTAAATACAAACGAGATTTACATTTAGTAGATTTTGTATAAAACCAAAATAGAACACAAGAACTAATTGTTGCAGCAAAAAATATGAAAAAGTAAGCCAAGAATAAAGCTCTTGAACAGATGAAACAACGCTAGCAAGAAAATCATCTTCGTGGTTAATGTGCAGAACGTGTGAATAAAGCCGATGTTGTTAAAGTTAACCCTCATTGATGGTTACGAGTATCCGGATTAAAAATTGAAACGGAAGGCTTTATTCTTGTAGCGTAAGAGTAGAATTTTTCCTTTAAAAATTTTCAGGTAAATATTATTCATAATGAGCATGCAAAACAGGTTCTGTGACAAATATCAGCAAACCATAGACCATCTAATCTCAGGAAATTCTCTATTTATTTAATGAATATAAAATCGTCACAATAGAATAGGTCAATAAGTACATTGGTCAATGTGCAAACATTTTAATAAACACTCGTATGAACATCACTAAGGACTGGTTACAGTAACAAATGTTATTACAATTCTATGGGTTTAACGCATCTTTACAGACAGGAAGATTAAAGCAAATAGGCTGGATATAATTGTCAAAGACTGAAAAAAATTTTTCTACTAATTTATATGATTTGCCACACAGTCTGTGACATAGCAACCAAGGAATTTAAAGAAAAAAAACTATCGGAATATAAAGAATTGGAAGTGGAAATAGAAAAATGTGGAAATTAAATCAAGAAATTGTACCAGTCATAGAAGTTTCACTTTGAATAATAAAAGAAACGACACAACAATACATTGAAAAATTCCTAGAAATACAAACATTGTACTGATAAGTATAGCCCACACACTAAGGAGAAATTTGCTCATGTAACACAGTTGATATTGTGAGAGTTAGAAAAACAAATCATGATATGTAGCCATAACAACACAGCACTACTTACCTTAAGTCTTCCTGCAGATTTGGTAGGTTGTGTAAACATGGCAGCAATCAACATAATAATAAACCAAAACCATTAAAACAGAAGGAGACTCTTTTTGACATGACAGTCGCTGCAGATTGTAATGCATCTTTGAAGATCTTTAAAAAAAACTAACAAAATACAAGGATCTTGAAATAGAAATCTAAAGCATCTGGGACAACAATAATTCCAGTAGTAGTTGGAGCCCTCGAATTGGATAGAAAATATTCCGATAGACTAATTGAAGGGATTCTTGGTAGCCTATGCCTTAAAGAAATACAACAAAACTAGTACTGGCAAATACAGTTCACACAATAAGAAGTGCCTTAATATGTAAAATATGTATGGTGGTTTGTTTTTTTTTTGTTTTTTTTTACAAAAATGAGCAGTGTAAAATGTCATACAGTCATTTTTGACCTTATATCTTCGGTTAAAACCCGTAAGCAAATGAGAATACAACAGAAATCAAAGGAAATAATAATAATAATAATAATAATAATAATAATAATAATAATAATAATAATAATAATAACAAAAAATCTTAGTACTGCCTGGATAGACTATCGAAAGGCATTCGATAGTGTGCCACATGACTGGATTTTAAAGACTTTAAATATATACAAGATATCGCCCGTCATCATCAATTTCATCAAACAGTGCATGTCTATATGGAAAACAACCCTTTACCTCAATCATATAAATGGAACCTATAAGTCTGATGAAATAAACATCAAAAGAGGTATATTTCAAGGTGATTCTTTATCTCCCTTACTATTCTGCATATGATTAATAGCACTAACCAGTCAACTTAATAAGACAGAATGTGGTTATAAAATAGGCCAAAAGAAAATAAGCCATCTATTTTACATGGATGACTTAAAGTTATATGCTAAGAATGATAATGAGCTGGAAGGTCTTCTGCAAACTGTAAAATGCTTCAGCAAAGACATTGGAATGAAATTTAATTTGAATAAATGTGCTAAAGCTACAGTTTTACGTGGATCAACACAAGAAACATCCTCAATTAGCCTAGACCCTGCTGTAACAATAAAAGAATTGAAACCAGAAGAAGCTTATAAATACCTAGGTGTACATGAGAGCGAAATCATTCACCATAAAAAAATGAAAGAAATAGTGCGTAAAGAGTACTATAGAAGGCTACGAATGATATTAAAAACTGAACTAAATTCACAGAACAGAGTTATGGCCATTAATAGCCTTGCAATCCTAGTTGTCCAATATAGCTTCAACATCTTAAACTGGACTCTAAACGACATCAGGCGAATGGATGCTAAAACAAGAAAGCTTCTTTCTAAGCATAAGATGCATCATCCAAAGGCTGATGTAGACCGTCTATACATACCCCGTAAAAAGGTGGAAGGGGTCTTATTCAGCTGGAATTGTCATACAAGACAACAACTACTGGCTTACTAACATACATAGAAACAACAAAGGATTGGATGATACAATTAGTAAGGCAACATGAAGAAAGAAAGAAAAAATATTCAATAATAAAAGAAGGCAGTAAATACAAACAAGATTTGCAGTTAGTAGATTCTGTAGAAAAGCAAAACAGAAGCCAAGAACCAACTATTGCGGCAAAAAATATGAAAATGAAAGCCAAAGATAAAGCTCTTGAAAAGATGAAACAGCGCTGGCAAGACAAACCTTTGCATGGCCAATATCCAGTACGTGCCAATAAATCCAATGTTGACAAAGTTAATACTCATCGATGGTTACGTGCATCTGGATTAAAGTCTGAAACTGAAGGATTTATACTTGCAGCACAAGACCAAAGTCTTTTCACGAGAAACTTTCAGGCAAATATTATGCATAATAATATGGATCCAAAATGCAGGTTTTGTGATAAACACCAAGAAACAATAGACCACCTAATCTCAGGCTGTTCTGTTCTTGCCCCAAACGAATATAAAAATCGCCACGATAGAGTTGGGCAATATTTACATTGGGCAATGTGCAAACATTATGGAAAAGCTGTAAAGAAACACTGGTATAAACATCACCCAGCACCGGTTACAGAAATAGAAGATGTAACCATTCTATGGGATTACACCATCTACACAGACAGAAAAATTGAAGCAAACAGGCCAGACATTATTGTTAAAAACCAGAAGGAGAAAACTTGCCTATTAATTGATATGGCTTGTCCAGCGGATTGTAACATAGCAATCAAGGAATTTGAAAAACTGTCAAAATATAAAGACCTGGAAATTGAAATAGAAAAAATGTGGAAATTGAAAACAAGAGTTGTGCCAGTGATAGTAGGTGCACTTGGAATGATAAAAAATGGAACAAAACAACACATTGAAAGAATCCCTGGAAACCCCAGTTTAAGAGATATACAAAAAATTGTCTTATTAAGTACAACCCACACACTAAGGAAAACTTTATCTATGTAATGCTGGGGATGATAGGGAAGATAGAAAAACATGAAATGGAGCCATAACAACACGCCACTACCTGCCTTAGGTCTCCCCGCAGACTTGGTTGGTAGTGAGACCAAAGCAGAAATCGAAATATGATGAAAAATGACATAATAATAATAATAATAATAATAAGTAAAAGAAAAAGAAGAAGAAAATTAAAGGAAATTGGAAAAGCAATTATTGATGTCAGAATGACACGATCTATTGAAAAATTTTAAAAATTTGGCAGAATATTTAGAGCAGCCAAAAGGAATATAATCCCAATGCAGAATAGTTCAAACGAGAATAACGGATGATAGATAAACCCTTAATAAGTATTGGTCAAATTTAACCAATAAAGATATTAAGCAAGCTCTAACGAAGTCCCAAAAATGAAAATTCCCAGAAATTGACAAATTACCCAATTTTCAGCTCCATCATGTCTCAGCAATCCATAAAATTCTTCCACAAAATTTATCAATTACTAATTAATAGCTGCCAGTAAGGATCGATTAGTATGTCTATATATGCTTGTTTACTATGTGCAGAATATTGACATTGAAGAGCTTGACATTGTTTGAGTATCTGGCCATTGCATTTGCCTTTGCTTTCCTTTTTTAAGGTTTCTACTGCTGCAGTAGGTGTATTATGATGTATCTGCATTTCTTCACCCACTTTAAATTCCATTCTGAATTTGTTGTCCTCCTTTAAAGAATTTTACTTCTTTTATCTTTTCGGATGTGCGTCGTGGTGCAATGAATATCGACTCGGAACGACAAATCGGGGAGCCGAGTTCGATTTTCAGTTGAATTCCGTGCATTCACTTACGAATAAATACCCTTGGCAAAGGTATTCATCCGTCTCTTCCCTCCAGTTATGAGTCAAATGATAGCACAGATTGGGTTCTATAGTAATGGCTGGCAACCTGTCTACCGCAGAAAGCAATGACAACCTACTGCGGATAAGCTTCTGCCCAGTCAGTCATGTATCTTTTGAGATATGATCGCCCAAAGCGTGTATCACGTACGGCACTTAACTGACTTCTTTCATGTTCTTTGACACAGATCTTGATCCAATCTTCTGTTGTGTCTAGGTTTCTTTGAAGGCCGATTGTTGTAATTTTGTATGACAGTTCTAGATGAACTAATCCAATGCCTTCTTCGAACCTAGGCACATACAGATGAGATGACGCATGCGATGTCAAGTGAGAAGCTTTCCCTTTTTGGCATCCAATTTGATATCACTAATAGAATTAAACCAGCTAAATTAACAAGACAGAATGTGGTTATAAAATAATGTTCCAGTTGCTTAATGTGAAATGGAATTGAGAAAACACACGTCCTTTACGTTGCGAGGATTCTTGAGTCTTGTTTATATTATGTGCTAGGGGCAGAATTACGATTGCCTAATACAATTTACAACACTAACATAATAAATGCGACAAAATGATTAAGAAAGAATACAAAAATTGACATTAATTAGGATCCACTAAATCTATGCAAGCGGTAGCGATCTGACCATAAACACTAATGCTATATACACTTATATTGAATATTGAACTTTCTTTTTAGACTTTATGGTAAAGAAAAAGTACGATTCCTTCTCTTCTCCCTTACTTCAGCTATGGGTAAATAGCAGAACAGACAGGGTACTGTACCTTTGGGTGGCAACCAGTTTAGAAGAAGGACAACCCTGAATCCAAAAATTTGTTTGGGTAACCTGTGATTTACAGCCTTCCACTCTTCCTAATATTTCGCATAGTCTTGCTCCTGGTTGTAATAACTAAGCTGTCGGACTGTCATATGTCAAATAACGATGGTAGATCTCCCCTCTCTCCTCTCTTTCTTTCTCTCTCTCTTTCTTTCCTCCCATTCTCTCTCTCTCTCTCTCTCTCTATCTATCTATATATATATATATATATATATATATATATATATAATTACAAGTAAAAGTTTTCTCATTTAGCTGATTGAAATTAACTTCCTTCAGCATCCCGATTCCAGAGTTTCGTAGAACTCATCAGGGGTTCTCAGTAATATACAGGGGGATTGAAAAGTAACTCCCTATTTTATCTATGATGGACTGTCTCATCTTGTAAAAATTATCGTTGGATGGGTGAAGCCATCATGCCTATAATAATAGGCATGATGGCTTAATACTTTTCAATCTCTCTGTATATATGATGAAAAGGGCACATGTCCGAGTAGATATTGGCGATGGTTAGTTCCAGTGAGTTAGCATAAACAATTTGTGAGTTCAATACCAGGCTACAGCAGTGGTGAATAAGTAACTTAGAGAGTCGAGTTAGAGGGAGATCAAACCATAACTACCAAAAGAGGAATGATAATGAAATACCCCGGAATAAAGAGTTCAGTTTGAAATTCCTAACACCAGAAGAAGGCCGGAGCTTATAACAGCCGAAACGTCGTACAAATGGCAACTAAGATTAATACAATTGTATGAATATTATAAGTAGTGTAAATACTACCTAATCTCAGAAATATAGACAAAAGATGAAAAAATATTGATGATATTGTGAAGTAATGCTATGGTACTTTTGGTATGTTTTAATGGCACTGTGACTCGAAACAACTTCCTAACATTTTTAGTGTAATCACCTGATGAAGGATTTGTTGGATATGTGTGTGTGGTACCCACTAAGAATCAAAATCAATTTAGTAGTGATTGGCGTGTATGTCTGTGTATCGACCAGCCATTTTTCACTTTGATCGTCTGTATTCACTTTTGTACTCGCCTTCTCATTAGTTATAGGTTAATTAACAGTGTAACGTATTTGATTGACATACAGTCTAAAAAGAAAAAAATGATGAAAGAAAAGACTGAAATAAAATTTTGGAGACTACAGCAGGTAATCATTTTCAAGATGGCGATTCACAAATATAAAAATGGAATCATTGAAGAGCCATTATTTCCTACATACAGACATTTTAAAAAAGGCAAGACAGCGAGACTTGTTTCACAATGAGTTGATCTTAACACATTTTAAAAAATATTACACTCAATACCCAGTCAGACAGTACCTTCCATTTGGGAGGAGACTGGGTATATTGCCCGGCGCCTGAGGGGAAGTGGCGAGGATCATGGGAAATTTTTCCATGGGTGTGCCTTTAACTCATTTTAAACCTCGTTCTTGCGTCACATTCTGTAACAATGTGGCAGCTCTGGATATTCCCCATATTTCGTAGGATATTCATAGATTATTTTCAGATATAATTCATTGTTGCGAAAATTAGAGAAATCTTGCAAATAAAAGAAATATTGAAAATGAAAGAAAAGTAGTTATTTAAATAAAATATAACATTTGCTAATATTTTAATTTCTTAATTGTATTTCTTTCCCATCCAATATTCATATTTACTTGAATCAAAATGGTCATATTTTCTAAACAATGAAAATGTGTAAATTAATGAAGCTACCTGATTCGAAACCAAATGAAATTCTTAATAAAATCCAAATTATTTAATCATTGTTTTGTCCAAACTGAATGAATTATATTATAAATTAACAATCATAGTCATATGCAGACACTATTTTTTTTTCTTTTTGGATAAAATCGAACTGTCACAACCAAATAAGCTGACTAGAAAGGATTTTTTAAAAGTAAGAATCTACAAACAATATGTAACTTATATAGAAAACAATAATATCCGAGGTACAGATAAGTTCTCAATATGACTAACTTTCTAAAATCTAACGAAATATCTAATAGATTTTTGTTGATTTTTTCATCTCGCCGAAAATGTTCCAGTACCCTGTCGTAATTACATATTGGTGTTAATAAATATCGTACATGAATCATTACCCGTTAATGTGTTCGATCCTAACTGGGCATCTCATGATCGTACTTACGTGTGAAAACTTAGCAAGCAAATGACGATAATATCATCTTTCTGTGCGTGTATGTATTCTTTAGTACTCGTTTTCGTATGCAAATTTGACACGTTACTTCTTCAGTGAAACGTTTGATTGATTACTGGGCATTTTGTTTCTGATAGTCGCGTATAACTGAAAATAACAACGCCTTCTCGAATGACTGGCTCGACCTAATTGGGTCGCCATCCTTTTCCCAGCAATAAGCAAGTCGTAAAAAATATAGAAAACTCTACATTTTTTCGTAAGGTTTAAATATGGAGAAAGTTTTTAATAGAATCTACTCGCTAAAACTATTAGGACTTAAAACTAACAGATATTTAAATATGTTTTGTCAATAAGACTTCATTTGAAATAAAAATCCGTTGCTGAAAAATGCATTTTTCTATCTATATTTTAGGAAAATTAATGAAACAGTAGAAAATATTTTTCGTTGGACCCGTTTCGTCCTTCAGAACTTCATTGGAATATAGTGATATTGGCGTGTATGTAACGAGACATGCGAACAAAGATGAAAAAGATGCTGTAAATTTAAAATCTTAAATCTATTTAAAAATAAAATTATATGTGTTTGGTCATTCAATTTAACTTAGTTTTGTTTATGTTTTATCCCTATTGTTGTTAAGCATCCAACATTTCGTTATTAAATCTACCAAGAAATGTCAAATGTTTTTAAGAACCCGTATGTAAATTTACTTTGGATCATCTAGCGATTATAAACACATTCAGTACGCTTTCATGTTAGTAAATTATTTCTTACACTTATAATTAAAGTAGCATTTTTTTAATTGATACTATGGACTCGTTACAGTGAACAACTAATGCGTTTAGTGTGTTGTTTTGTAAAAGATCCCTTTTGTGTTCATTATTTTATTAAATTTCTTAATAATTTTCTGATATAAAATGTTTTTCTTTAGCATTTTCTCCCATATATATATATGTGTGTGTGTGTGTGTGTGTGTGTGAGAGAGAGAGAGAGAGAGAGAGAGAGAGAGAGAAAGTGAGAGAGATAAAGAAATATAATCTTTTATATATCAAGAACAATATTAAGAGGAAAATGTATGACTGTATAAAAAAGTTTCCGTGCGACGGGTCTTTTTTCTTTAAGAGTTCATCGAACTAAAACCGTTGCTGAGATTAGACATGCGCACGAACAGGGTTACTGGGAATCTTTAATCTAATTTCTTATATATAATCTCGTCGAATTAATTCTGATTCTTTATCTTTTTTGTTTTCATGATTTTTGTTAGTAGGCATCAAACAGTGTGTTAATAGAAGACCTTCCAAAAATGGTGAAATGTTGTAAGAGTCAGGGCGTAAATTTACTGTAACTCTCAAAACGTTTTCGCCTTAGTGAATTGCTTTCGCCTTTGATCAGAGGAGCACTTTTTATGCGAAAATTGTGGTCTGTCTCGTTACTGTGAGCAACTAATGAATGTTATGGATTGTTTTCTAAGATGTCCCCTCTGAGTTCATATAATCTTTTATTTATATTCTTTGCATTTTTTGTGACAATTATTACACGGGATAAACAAAACAATAGATATTTAGTCTGTCACCTGTAATCATATATATATATATATATATATATATATATATATATATACATACGTGTGAATAAGGAATGAATAATTTTTTTTTATATGTTCTAAAATATAGTCATCCGCAGACAGGTATGTTTCGCAGTATCACAGCCCATCAGTACGGTTAGACATCCGATTGCTTTTACCCAGGATTGAAACCTGACCGAATTGGCGTCAGTCTACGATTCTACCTCTGTGCTATGAGCACTCGGTAGAAGGAGGAAGATTTTTTTGTATCATACGCCAGTAGTTAGAGTGCTCTAATTCATTTCTTAATTAACTATATATATATGTGTATGTGTGTGTGTGTGTGTGTGTGTGTGTGTGTGTGTGTGTGTGTGTGTGTTTGCGCGTGTGCGTGTGATAATAATAATAAGTAAACTATTGTTGGTTAAAAAGAAATGACATTTTGGAGAAAAATATCGTGACATTTTTAACAGAACTCATATTATTTACAAAAAATGTTTTCTCCATCGTCTATCTACTTTTTAATGTTCTACTTTATGAGGACGAGTGTATATTTTTCAAAAGCATTTAATTGTAAAAGGCATTTAAAGATAAGGAATGTATGATTTATAAACGTGTACTGACCTACACTCAGCATTAATCTAATCGAAACAGATTACGTTTGTTTTGAGAAAACCCTAACTTGAAATTACTATTGCTTCTACAGAACACAGCATTAGAATAAACTACAACATTGAAGAGAAAGAAGAAATATATATATTAACAAATATTATGAAAAATAACACGTCGAACATCAACACTTTACTTCTGTAGTCTAAAATAAATCAATCCAACTTTATTCGACAGTTACGGTAACGAGTTGTTTGCCCATTAAAAGACAGCTCACCATGGAATCACAGGCAAATTTCTCTCGCAGTTTTTAAAGATCTACTATTTCTCCACAATACAACTTACAAGACACACATTGAAAACATATTAAAAAGGGTTTTCTTGAAAATGGCAATGAATTGTCTGAAAGCGATTGGGCGAGTAACCATTATGTTTTTACAGTCTCTTTTTATCCCAGAAATACAAATTATAAGAATATTTGAAAACTTAATTAAAACTTTCAATATTTACCTGGTATTTATTTAATGAAACAAGTATAAAAAAATAGTCTACTGGCCAAATAGACAAGATATTTATGTGTAAGTATGTATGCTGCTATATACAGTACTGTGCAAAAGTATTAAGACAAGAACTATTTTATCTTTTATGAGGAATATTGACAGAAAAAGTAATTTTATTTGATTTACTCAACAAATGCTTTAACAAGAAAAAAATAATTGTTACAAAGTAAATTTAATATTTAATATGATAGTCTTTTGCTTTGATCACAGCCTTCATTCTGTCAGGCATTCACATCACAATCTTCTTCAATGTATCTAATGGTATTTCCTGCCAAGCAGCTTGTATTTGTTCCCAAAGTGTGTTTTGCAAAGTAACATTAGATTTATCAATTGTTTTATCCAAAATATCCCATAGATGTTTAATAGGATTGGTATCAGGGCTTTGTGGGATCAAATTCAAATTCCGAATCCTTCCTTCTTAGTTAAATAATTCTGACAAAGTTTTGGCTTTTCACCAAGTATTTGAATTCCAGTGAGGGTTTTAGGAAAATATAATCCATAGGTAATATGATATTTCATACAAACTTGTATGAATTTGGTCTGACGAGCGGTCAATAATAGAGCCGTGAAATATATTACTTATGGATTTATAAAAACATCTAAGTTTTGTTTTTGATTATAATATTCTGTTAAATTTTAACAATAAATTTAAGATCCAGTTCTCTTCGCATATAATCGCTTGTGGTATTTATCTTACCAGGTACCAAGGAATTTACTTTATATATATATATATATATATATATATATATATATATATAATACTTGGTATATTAGTCAAGTAAATTCCGATAGAAACGAACTCAAAAGAACTCAATGTTAAATTCATTTATTTAATTTAACAGAGTAATGTAATTTAGAAATATTTTTAGATATTCTACAATTTCATGGCTAATACGTATTTCGCCGCCGCTGCTGACCTTGCGGTTCGTCAGACCCAAATGATACAACAGTTAATCTTCGAAATATTCCCGAAAAATCATTACACACAGACGCTCACGTGTCCGTATTGAGAGTAGACATTTGTAGCGGTAATTTACAAAAAACAATTCCTCGCTCATTAAAAAAATACAAAGAGAGAAAAAAAGGAAAAATATAGAAAATTGATAAATGGAAAGAATAGAGAGAAAAGGAAAGAAATAGAAAAAGAACGAACAGAATGCAGAGAAATTAAAACTAACCTCATATATCGATACAGCCTCTATTGCAATCCATCTCCTACGTCATGTTTTTTTTAAGAAAGAATGTATTTTCATGAAAACTACAAAATATATAGCATGTACTATATATAACACATTAAGAGAGTTAAAAAAATAAATAGTCCCCACATCATCGCTATCATGTTTTTTCGCAAGCAATAGGCAGGAACCTCAATAACAGTTCATTAAATTCTACACATGATTAGGGGGTCTAACTTCTTTTCTCTCATATATGGCTGTCGCCTACATTCCCCTGCCGAAGAATTATGGACACGTCGATGGATATCATCGGTGGCAATATTTTCATGGTGAAGTATCCAACAGCACATCTCTGATGTGTATGTAATTTCACGTCAGATAACATTTTACCAAACGGCCATGAAATAATAAGATAGACGCCAATGTATTTGGTGCGTTTCTCATGCATTTGTTCTGTGCTTATGTGTATACGTATACCTGTAGATATTTGCTTATAAAGATTATTTGCTGAAAACAAAATCGAACTCATTATCTCTAATTCTTAAATACTCGACGCAAGGTATCCCCTGTTTACGTGCATCAATGTCTTTGCGTGTATGCATATGTATTTGTATATTTATAAATACACACACATATGTATTTATTTATGAGCAAACCTTTGTATACATAATTAATATCCCCTGCTGCTCTTATTTCTACTCTTCATCATTATCATAATAATCATCATTATAAACGAATATTTCATTCATCTTATTTCTGTTGCCTTCATTGTAACTCCCAGAGCGTTAAATAAGCAGCATAGATTGGAAATATAGATTAAGCCATCGATATCATTTAAATTTATATTCCTTATTGCTGGAAGCACGTAACACAATGACTGCACCTCACCGAATATTTTGCCAGTATACATCATTCAGATATATAGATATATAGATATATATATAGATATATATATAGATATATAGATATAGATATATATATATAGATATATAGATATATAGATATATATATAGATATATAGATATATAGTATCGACTTCAAAGTTATAGGGATATTGCTTTTGTTTACACATACAAAAGCAATGTTGATGAATTTTTGAATGTTTTAGACAAATACTTGTTATTTTTTATTCGTATTTCTTTCTTTTCTTTTGTTTTATATTTTATCCCAACCCTCTGTTGATTTAATAAACAGCATCAATCGGAAATACAGAATAACGCACATGACTTGAATACATCTTTTTCATTGGAAGCCCACGTAACTGTGAAATAAATTTCGTAAGTAGACCACAAAGAATTCACTAACATTGTAAGAAAAAAAAAAGATTAAACAATTACTAATTTAAAAGAAATTGAGAATCAATGCATCAGTAAAGAATTTTAAAGACTCTTCCAGTTAATAAACTATAAGTTTAAGACCTAATGCGTAATAAATGAATGTACCTATACGACTTATTTATATATTTATATGCATTTTTAATCCTTTCTCCCTAAGCAAGGGAATAAAGCTACTAAGATATATGGGTTACTGAGTGTTAGAGGGTGTGACAAAAATTCTATTAGAGAAAGCGAATAATGAAAAACCAAGAATTAAAAAGACAGAATATAATATTATATTATTATACTATTTCTGGTATATTTACTCTTCTCCCCCACTTAAGAGAGATGTGACACAAGGTCTTTTTTAATGTGAGGAACCATGAGCGCGTACGCCCTGGTCGTAGTTCAAACATTCAAGGCTGGTCATATTCTGGTTATTTTGGACCCCTGCCGGAAGGCCGGGAAAGTTGTGCGTTGTGGATATCGGCTCGGAACGAGAAATCGGAGAGCCGATTTCGAATTCCAATTGAATTCCTTGCATTCACTTACGCACAAATACCCTTGGGAAAGGTATTAATCCGTCTCTTCCCTTCAGTTATGGGTTAAATAATAAAACAGATTGGGTTCTAGAGCCTTGGTCGGCAACCAGTCTACCGAAGAAAGCAATGGTAACCTACTGCGGGATAATCTTCTGCCCAGTCAGTCATGTCTCTTTCGAGACATGATCGCCCAAGTTTCTATCACGTATGGCATTTAACTAACTATTTCTGGTGTTATTTGCGTAAAAATTTAACAAGTGAATAATAATAAAATTAATAAATGTCACAAAGCGGCCTCAATATAACATTTTATTAATATTATATTTCATCTTTTGAAAATCAAAGTTGATTAGGAAGCAATAAACCGGAAGAGAGTTGTACTACAAACAAGATGTGCAATAAAAGAAACTGTCTGCATAGAACGTGCGGTTACATGTGGCCATTTCAACTGCACAGCACTTAAATTAATAGAGTCTAGGTACTACAAAGGAAAGTACATCTAGACAATTACTATGAAAGTAATTATAGAAAAGGTGCAGAGAAGTTACATTACAGCGGTAGATAAGTGACAGTGAAAGATTCGTCTTGGGCTGTTACCAAGAATTTCTAAATATATAACAAAAGCATCAGACCTGATATGGCAACAATATTCAGTGCATGGAAAAATGATAGACTTATAAATTTGTAAGACAGTTTCTGGAGGGAAAATTGTCTCGCACGAGATAGTGAACAAGCTTTCCTAACACTAGACCAAGAAATTGCTTCGATATAATCTTTCCGCTTCATGTCAGCGGGAAATGTTAACCCAAGAAGTCACATTAGTTAATAGTTAACTGTGTATAGCAGCAAATATGCACATGAATGCATATTTGCATGTGCCCATACAGATATTTCTGTATGACGAAAGATGCATATTTCAATAATTCTCTAATCGTTAAAAACGGAAATGAAACTCCCCGACGAGCAAATAAGCGAACGTGTTGAAACCAAATCTTTAGTCACTATAATCAGTTCTTATAAACATAAATATTATGGCTTCCGGCCGACACAGACCGTCTCTTTGGTGCAGAGTCAATAAATGCATTCAGAGTATCTTGTTATTTTTTCCTGTCTACTTTTTTCATCTTATTTCCTCATTTTACTATAATTATCGTAAATTTATTTCTATATTCTCTTAATTTAAGAGGGTTCTTTTCCGTTTTCAAATCAGGTTCGTCTCAGAAATGTCTTTTTCCCACTTCAAATTTGTTTATACTGATTTGTAAGTTTACTTTCATATTCTAACGTTTTCAACAAAATATTGTATTATCTTAATAGACTTCCTTAAATCACTATCTATCTATCTATCTATCTATCTATCTATCTATCTATCTATCTATCTATCTATCTATCTATGTCTTTTCATTATCTATCTATCTATCTATCTATCTATCTATCTATCTATCTATCTATCTATCTAGCTATCTATCTATGTCTTTTCATTATCTATCTATCTATCTATCTATCTATCTATCTATCTATCTATCTATCTATCTATCTCAGAATTTTTATCTGTCTCAGAATTTTTATCTATCTATCTATCTATCTATCTATCTATTTTCGAATAAGTTAAATTTCAATCCAAACTGTTTAATTTTTTAACATTTTTTTATTATGATGTACATTGGAATCAAATATAGATAAGTTTTCCAAAGATCTTGTTTTCTTCATTTTTGTTTCGACCTTCTCAGTCATTATTAAGAATTTGGAATTGTCCTTGTGATCGACAAGATTTCGTTGATAAATTCTAAAATAAATTGAGCTCTAAGATCCAAATTATTGCAAAATAAACGAAACGACTACATGGAACTCGAGCAAACCGATAAAGAAGAATATATTTATATAGTTTATATATTTTTTTTTATTTTCTTCATCCGTAGATTTTTTCATTTTTCAACCGGGGATCTTCCCTTATGTGTGTTCTCCTTGAAGTCGTAAGTCTGAAAGGGAGAGATCACCTTTCGCAGAATATTTTAGAGCTGTTGTTATTACTGTTATTATTTCAACATATTAAATGTTTTACACACCCTTCAAGATGCCGTCTCCTGTGGTGAAGTAGTATTAATGATGAGTGTTCAATTTGTATAATAATGTCTTCAATCATTTTAAGTCTTTCTTTACAGAGAGTGGTGTTTATTTTTTTGTATTATATTCTAATATTCGTCTTAGGCTAATATTTGTATTTTAGTTGTTTGTGTTATGATTACCGATATGTGCACAAATTGTACTAAGCCTAGAGACAGTAGAAACAAACCAAACAAACCATCGGAACTTTGAATAATATCTGATTAAAAATTAGCTGTACCCGGCCACGCGTTGCTGTGGCTCAGTTTGGTTAAATGGGGGGGGGGGTGAAAAAAGAAAGTGCACATTTATTTTTCCCAGTACTTTTAGGTACACAATGTTTTTTAGTTGTTCCATTGTCTGTTCAGATATAGAGATTGTCTGGTTTGCAGAGAGTCGTGTTCGACGTTGATCTGCTGTTTCTTGTTGACGTCTTTCAGCCACTCTCAGCCTGCCGCGTTCATTCTGTTGAGAACGAAGCAGATCTGAAGTTGTAGAACGCAATTGCCGTGCTCTCAATCGTGCATCCTCAAGTCTGGCTGCACGTCGCTCCGCTGCTTCCTCGGCACGTATCTGAATCATTCTTTGCCTTCTTCGCTCGTTCGCTGATGCCTGTTCTTCCTCACTTTGATTTGCAATTACTCGTCGCATTTCTTCCGCTTTGCGAGTACGAGATTAGAAAATTGAAAAAAATTTGGCCAAAATCGCCATTTCAAAATTTTAAGTCACTCTCTTCATTTTTGACTACAGGAAAGATAAAAGAAAGTTTGTATTTTTCCGCTTATTTCGAAAAAGAAGCATTTCTGAAAAAGCCAAAACAACAAAAAAGGGGACTTAACCCTTGATGTTTATTAAAAACAAAAGCAAAAAAAAAAAAAAAATGGGGGATTGATTTTACTATGAACGTGTATGACAAAGTAAGCATCCCCAGAAAAATGTTAAATTATTAAATTTTTCGGAATTTTGACAGTTTAGTGTCTTATCGATAATAATTCGTTGAAAAAAATGAAAAAAAACTTTTTAAAGAGAGTCTGTCGTTTAGGCCCGACAAAAAAAGAAATAAACAGGTTTTGGGAATTGGAATTGAATTAAAATGTGTAATATGAGCCCTGGTAATTATGGTTACTAAGACATTGGGTTTAAAGTCCCCAAAATTCATACAATGATGTCCTCAAGGACAAACGGCCCAATGCATAAGTTGGATCCAGTAGTTGGATCATGTAAGTTCAATACAAACCATTTAAAGATTTGAGTTAAGGGTGATAATTTAAACATCCAGAAGTAATGTGAATAATCTAATCCAGTGATCTGTCTAAATTGTTTAATTCAAAACTTCAATCAAGATCAGGGTGTACAACAGCCAAAAAATCGTGAACATGGCAGCAAAGATGAGGTCAAAAGTCCGGATAATGTAATTAATTACAGTACTTCATATCGGAAATGTAGGAATATACAGTAGAAATATTCATACAAAACTTATAAAATCACCTTAAGTTCATACCTTCTAATATGAAGTTAAATATTTTGCGTAAACACTTACTGCCTTGCATTACACGATCTCAGTGGTAACATTTACACATAGATTAAGGTCGTCGTGATGGACTCACCGCAGGGTTCAAGTAAATCAACCATATAGAAAAAGGTCTTTAACAATTTCAATAACCTCGCAATATATGTTGGATATAATGAAAATCTTTTTATATTAAAGAAAAACAAATAAATATGAAAGTTGCTCAGTTCTATAATTCACTCAAGAACACAATATTAATAACAAAATCATCTTTTCCAGAGGTTCTAATAGATGTTAATAAACACGAAGATGAAAAGGTAACTTTAAAAAATTGAGCAGTTATTTAAAACATCTAATTCGAACCATTTGAAAAAGTCGATAAAAGTATTATATACATATGCAAATTATATGAACCTGATGCAAACAAGGACACTAATACATCAAAATTTCGATCTTCCGTCATCAAACCATTCAAGGATATATAATATATATTATGTACACAGCTCGGATTATTGCTTTTATCTTTATCGCTGTTTCGGCTGCTTCACACTCCGACCTCCTTCAGGGGTGAAGAATTTTGAACCGAATCCTTTGTAGCATCAGTAGAAGGCCGGGGCGTACAACGACTGAAACGTCGTTAACATGGCAATAAAGATGAAAACAACAATCCGAGCAGTGTAAATAATATAAATACTACCTCATTTCAAATGTACTGACCCACACACACAGAGACATATATATATATATATATATATATATATATATATATATATATATATAT
The DNA here is from genome assembly GCA_037127315.1 of Ascarosepion bandense. Taxonomy (NCBI): domain Eukaryota; kingdom Metazoa; phylum Mollusca; class Cephalopoda; order Sepiida; family Sepiidae; genus Ascarosepion; species Ascarosepion bandense. Next base: position 3,795,799 of record JBBBDQ010000335.1, read on the forward strand.
ATATATATATTTAAAATTATTTAGTTACTCAGTTTTTGGTCGTAATTAAATTAGACGAATAAAAGAGTTCAATACAATAATATTATAGAACTTATTAATATCTTTTTATTTGTAAACGAGTCATTACGCAACCCATGTTTCTACCATCTGATATCTTAATGTATTTATACGTTTATTATAAGTTTGTATAATAAAAGCACAGACTACTGCAACACATGAGTTGTGTTTCGGTGCCTGCTTATTAGCACCTCGTCAGGCAGTGAAATATTTTCCGTGTTAAAAATTATTATATATAGAAACTTAAAAACAACACAACTGTTACCATATCCAGACAATTAAGTGTGGTAAAATTCGGAGCGTTTGTCTTAACCAATAAAAAGCTAGGTTATGATAGATAGGAAAAATTAGATTAAAGGGTAGCGGTGCAGAGAACTGAGATGACATGAAAACCCAGACCCTTTCGGAGTCAGTAATGAAACATTTTGATGTATATATATGTATCTTAGCATGTCTGGAAATATATCGATATATTGGTTAAACAGTTACAGGATTTTCATTAAATTTTTCTCACACAAATTGGAAAAAGTTGTAAAGACAAGAAACTATTAAAAATATAATGTACATGAAATATATATAATCAACATATTAGGTGTTCTATCCGTTAAACAAAACAAATTAATTATTAGAAAATGGGTGAATCAGTACATTGAAGCCAGAAAGTAGATCATAGATTAACGAATCTAGCTATATTATATTAATAAATTAACTATACTTTAGGGTAAATATTAGATGATGATGACAAATGAAATTTACTTCGTCACGTTTGTTTAGCAGGTTTAATTTTGGGAATTTAATAATTTGTAATATTTCTTGTAAATATACAAAGAATGGACCATGTAAAATTTCCAAGTTCTGTTTATTTTTAAATATTTTCTATTTTACAGTAGGGGCTTTATTGGCTTCTTTTAATTGCCAAAGTATAGGGAAAGTGATGTGCGATTGTGGTACGCCTTATTATTAAAAGATAAGATGTACCGTTAATAGCAGATTTTAAATGAATTGTTGGTACAACCGGCACAAACTTATTTTTACTGTAAAAATTTAGAAGTAGAACATAGGTAGACTATAGAGTCAGTTAGACATTTCTTTTGTAATGGACATTCAAGCGGTTTTCAACAATTGCAAGTTTTGTTATTGTTATCATTAGATTTTTAAGATGTTGTTGATTGGTTAGGTTGTTACAGTGTCTTCAAATACTACGATTATGTTTTTTGATGGTATTCTCAAGGTTATTAATACAGCTATAACTCAGTTTACGAGTATTAATCCTGGCTTGACCCTCTTTCCAAAATGACTAAATTCCGAATTTCTATATCCTTTTTGGTAAAAGCAATATCACGTTATCATATCAAAAATATATTGCTTACGTATTTATGTGTGTGTGAGGCTTCAGGTATTATTTAGCACTTGACGTCAAGTATGCCTTCCAGTGTAAAAAAATTTAAAAAATGCATATCATAGGTTCTTACATGCTCAAACTTTGTATGCTTGCTTTGTTCACATTTCTTTCATAAACTGTTGACGTATGTTTAAGTTTTATTTTGTCCAAAGATTTTAATAAGGATTAATATATTACTTATTCTTATACAATATTTTGATCTGCATGATCAATCCCGGAATGCCCAATCAAACTCAATCCTAGACAAAAATAAAAAATAACACCAAGTATTTAAAATTAAAAAAAAAATGGGATTTTTGGCGTCTGGTAATAAATCCACAGAAAATTAAGTATTTCTAGTTCAGTAAATAGACTGTGAAACTGCTGAAAATGCACTTAGTATGTTATTAGATTGCTTTTCCTTTTATGATAAGTTATTTGAAATTAAAACAAAACGTGTCCTGGCACTTCACAGTGAAATTAGACCGTTTTGCCTATTTTACGCAAAAAAGTCATAATCTGTACAGTAAAAAAACCTTATGTGATAGGACAAAACGAATTTGATTTTCAGAATCAGCATTAAAAAGTAGCTCGGAAACATGTGGTCATTGGCAAAAAACATTTGGGTAAAAAAAAAAAAAATGTCACCCAAAAAGCAAATAATCCTTATCATTCCAAATGAGAAAGTGACGAAATTCGCTGCGTTCCATATTTGTTTCCTCAACTCGGTGTTGACATGAGTGTCCAAATTTCTTATATTTACATTCTCTCTATCTCGGATGTGAGTGTGTATATTTGTAAGATGTATCAGAACAAAAGCAGAAATGATCAGACAAAAAGTAAAATATTATAAATGGCGCCTTTCACTAATGTCTATTGGTCTCGGCTTATTCAACGCATTTCACTAATGTCTATTGGTCTCGGCTTATTCAGCGCAGATTGAAGGCCAAACGTGTGTATAAGGAAAATGCGTTTGTATTTTGGTGGATATAAATTGAATTACCTTATCAAATCTGACATTACTCACAGTAAGGAGACTGACCACAATTTTGAATTAAAAATGTAACTCTAATTAATAGACAAAACAATTTACTTCACCATTCTTAACAGATTTTTTTATTATCACAAAATTCGGGAGATTAATAACTAAATAGCATGAATTGGCGGATAGCCTGAAATAATGCAGGAGAGATTTCAGGCAGTAGAAATGTGGTTTCACAGACGGATGCTAAGGATGCCATGGACTGAGCACGTAAATAACAATGAAGTGTTGGAGAGGATGTAAAGGAGAAGAAAACTCATACTTTACTTCAGGAAAAGACAGGTGAGATTCCTGGGACACGTAATGAGAAAGGAGGGTGTGGAGAATTTAATACTCAGAGGAAAGCAGCGCGTGACATACTTGATAGGTCTGAGCAAATGGATGACGTAGCGGGGTTTAGGAGAAATACTAAGAGGGAAATATTGAGAGTGACAAGAGAGAATGCCAGATGGAAGTCCATGATCGCCTACTTCCTGAAAGGACACGGCACATGAGAAAGAAGCTAAATATTTAGGAGTGTTCTTAAATTTATACATTTTGAAAAACCTACAGCAATTTTGTTTTTGATTTAAATACTTGTTACCAAATAAATTTCTAACGTTTGCCTTGAAAAAGTTACTCAGATGGAGAAACATGCCGTCTGAGTTTTCCTTTTGTCTTTATTCATAGTTCTTTTACTGACTTTCTCTCTGAAATATATATATATATATATATATATATATATATATATACACGAAAAAAATCGCAAGATCGCCAAGACCTACCGCGGTTTCGCACAACGGCTCGTCAGGGCAAAGGCAGACCAAGGACTAATCAAATAAATAGACACCTATTAAAGACTAACCCATTTGGGGGAAGGTGTTGTTTGAGGAAAGAAAAAAAAAATATTGGGGGGGTCACATTAAGGTCCGATAGTCTAAGCAAGAAACTTCATTTTGTGCATTCTACACTTATTTAATATTTCTGTTCTAGCGTTAATAAGTTTGTTAGCAGGTTCCAATTGCTCTGCGTAACTGCCTTTTTGTTAACACTTTTTGGTTAGTTTAGTATCGAGCACTTTTCTTTCCTGGTGGTTCGTTCCGTTCGAGGGTTTTTTTCTTTACTGTGAAGAACCGTATGTGTTGTCGGTCCTACGCAGTTTTCTTTTTTTTTCCCCTCTTTGTCCAAAGCTCTATAGCCGAGGACAATAACAGAGTTAGATTCTGCTGGTTATTCGTGGTCTTTAAAAATTACTTGTGTAACATTTTAAGATTAGAATACGTACAGAGTCGGTTTTATTATTATTATTATTAATATATATATATATATATATATATATATATATATATATATATCACACGATCTATCTGTTCTGCTTATGAGTGTAATATATCTGGCCCTGCTGGGTGCCACGAACGTAAAAGATAAGAAAGGAACTGGCATCAAAAAGACGACATTAAAACTGCACCGAAGAGGGGAGCCCTAAAGGTTTGAAATGATGCCTTCCTTCCAAATGACATTGACAAGGAGAGTCAGAGTGGCTTGTCACTTTGGAGAGGCGCTGCAGCCGAGCGATTCTTCACGTGTTAACAATTAACTAGAAGGATCCGTGGGTCCTCACACACTATTAACAGATAAAAGCCCTTCAAGACTGCCTTATATTCTGCCCGAGAAGCAAACACTTCAATATTTGCTCTTCTGGTCAGAGCAGCGAATCTTGCGGAAAAATTACCGTCTGACATTTGGTTAAGTTACACATTTGACCCAGTTCTATATATATATATATATATATATATATATATATATATATATATATATATATATATATATTAAATTATTTCTACGGGCCTGAATTTTTACGATAAATTTTTCTTCCGAAAATGTGTTATTCGGCAGGAATCGAACCTGTGTGGATAGAGGTCGCAGGTTCGAATTCTGCCAAATGACACACATTTTCTTAACAAAAATTTATCGTAAATAATCAGGTCGGTAGAAATAAAAATATAATACTTTTTGATTATAAACAGAATATCTTCTTAAATACGAGCATCGACCAAAAATAATGTTCAAACAAATCATTTCAAATTGTCGGTATATTTATAACCATTTCGTTAATCTTCGTTAATTTACGTAATACACACACACACACACACACACACATATATATATATATATATATATATATATATATATATATATATATATATATTGTAATTTTGTTTTTACAGTATATTATAAACGCATTGTATCACTTATTGTTAAAATTCTTAATACGTCTTCATTAGAGGAATTTTACAAAATTTTTATTCTATGGGGTAGAGGAAATGTTTGATTATACTTGGAGGTGATTAAATTTAGGGTGGGTATATAATGTACATTCATTAAATTTCATATATGATTGCTAAGTATTATTTACTAAGTCTAGGAACATTACTATTACAAAACCATTCTAATAACAAAATTAAGATGTTTATCTTTACTCTGTATTGAGCACTATTTATAAAAGGAAATGCAACAAACAGTAGGTTAGTAATCTATCTGTTTTGTCACTTCTTTATAATAAGAACATAATATATATATATATATATATATATATATATATATATATATATATATATATATACTATGCTCATATTATGATTGAGCAATCTAGATTGGAAAATTTGAAAAAAAAACAGTTACCAATTCGGCGATATATGTATATCTCTTCAGCAATGAATTAAGTCTTTTCGGTGACTGGTGTGTATATGCGCCACTTATATAGAACACGCTAAAATAGAACACGCTAAAATAGAACACGCTAAAATTTTCCTTATCTGATTCCATGTGCCTATGGCTTAGGGCTTAGAGACACCAAATCGGCGAGTTTCTATCCCTGCTAGTAGCAAGTGGATGTCTAGCCAGACTGATGAGCTATGATACAACAAAACAGGCTTGTATGTAGATGACGTGTGTATAGAGAGAGAGATTGAAAGAAAACGAGGAAGCGATACGAGACTTACTATATATATATATATATATATATATATATATATATATGTGTGTGTGTGTGTGTGTGTGTGTGTGTGTATTAACATAAAGATTGCGTATAAGCATGAGTCAGATTGTCCTGATGGGTGTTAATTTCAATACCTATATCTGTTTATATAAATGTGCGTGTATTGAGTTTTAATGGGTCTTAGTTTCAAAATTGATTGTTTTTCAGTAGTTTACTGATTAGGGGCGTTTTGGTGAGCTCGATATCGCGATTTACGATATTTGAGTCGATATTCTGTTTTTAATGAAATAGTATATATATATATATATATATATATAATTCTATCGGTCTGAATATTTGCCTAAGAAACTTTCTCAAAAATATTAATTGCATATAATCCGTGTTTGGGCTGAGAGTTATGATTTGAGAAATCTTCAAATTTGCAGCAAATTAAATACGATTTTAAAAAGTTCTGATATTTAATCAACTGGTTCGATAGGAGAAAGTGCATCACACCAAGAAAGTTTTTTAGTAGCGCAATTTCACGTTAATTTAAAATCACTTGTTATAATTTTCAAAGTAACCCTTCAGTAATATCATTAGCAACATTTTATGTATTATACATAACCGTAGTATTCGGTTCTAGCGACTTCCCGAAACCGCAAATATCAACACACTGAAATGAACGAATTAATAACTTAAGCTAAGAAACATTTTACTAATTTGACCAATTTCTGTGGGGATAATGATGCGCTGTCCATTGTAATTGAATGAAAATCTGCACAATTTAAGGTTCCGTTGCTATTGAAACGTAGAGATGAATTGACGGATTTATGTAAATATTGAAAATATTTTTCTCTAAAATTTGATTAATTACAAGTTTTTTATTTATAGCATATGCAATACCATAACGTAAAAATTACTTTTTTACTAAAATAAATGACCCACACAAAACTTATTTGATTTTCATGACTACAAAATACCTTAGTATACTATAATTATTTGATTCTAATTTTGACCTGAATATTCCAGCCCCTTCAACTCATCAGTCAGTTAAGTGCGATACGTGAAACACGCTTGGGCGATCATGTCTCAAATGATATGACTGACTGGGCAGAAGATTATCCCGCAGTAGTTTGCCATTGCTTTCTGCGGTAGACTGGTTGCCAGTCAAGGCTATAGAACTCAATCTGTCCTGTTATTTAACCCATAACTGGAAGAAAGAGACGGATTAATACCTTTCCCAAGGGTATTTACACGTAATTGAATGCAATGAATTCAACTGGAATTCGATCTCGGCTCCCCGATTTCTCGTTCCGAGCCGATATCCACCACACCACAACGCACATCCCATGCTGTAGTACAAAATCAAATTAATAAAAAAAAACGAAATCCAACCTGCTGCTAAAAATTATTGTCTACCCATTTTAATTATGTATGTTCCCAGTAATTATCTTAACTAGACAAAATTAAAAATGTCATGCGATGACATTAGGCTACGCTGTTTCCTTTCGAAAATCAAATTTTCACCTTCATAGTTCAACCTAATTCTCATTTTTGATTTAAACAATATTGACACACCTAAAACCATATTCTTTAACTATCACTCCCTGATATTCCAAATAACCATGATATTTTCTAAATGAACCATTTTAACCATTTATTGTAAAATAACAACCGAAGAAGAACAGTTTTGTTCTGAAATATGACAATTTTTGCGTAGTGATATCCTGCTTTTATAAACGATTGTAATAACAAAATTACAATATTAAGATCTACTTTGTATTGAGCACTGTTTATGAAAGTAAATACGTGAACAGTGGACTTTAATCTACCTGTTCTTTCATTTCCTAATATATATATATATATATATAAAGATCACATGAAAATTACATAAAATAACTTATATACCTTGCATTTTGAGTAAGCAGTAATACATTTCTCGATATCAAGATAAAAATAGTGTTAACAGAAGTCCTGAAAGTCATGACTGAAATAACACTACTCAGCTTAGTGACAAACTTCTTTAGGTTACTCATATATTTCATATATCCCGGAAAGGGATATATATATATATATATATATATATATATATATATATATATATATATATATATATATATCATTCGAGGTAGCTAAGCGGTTTTGGCAAATGTAACCGGGTAGAACAATCTAGTAAGCACACCTAATGGACGGTACTCGTCGTATGTAGTATCCTGTGACGTAGGAGTAGTTAATAGACGTAGACTAATATTTGAAGAACAGTAGTCGTAGACCTTTAGTGGTAGACCTATAGACCTCTATGCTTCCTCACCTTCGTCTGTATTTATCGCTGACACCAGCCAATCACATTACTGTGAGGAGGAGCCAAGGTTTATGCATAATAATTACCTATTCATTAGATCACCTCTCCCTGAGCTAAATTTTCCCGTGAAATTTAGCTTCAATATTTTCTCCTTTTAGTGTCTGGACATAATCGATCGACTATTGACTTACTTGAACTGGAATTTCAAATGTAAAATACAGGACTTCCATCAAAATTTCCTCGGTATTTTCCGTGACGTCTGTAGTGCGTCTGTGTCTGTTGATTCCTACGTTTTTTGCACCGAAATATTTCTCCTTTTATGTCATATATAACCTGTCCAATCCTTTCGGTTATAATTCATTTTCCCCATATATTTTTCAGCCCTAAAGTTCTTGAAAAATCTTTGTTACCTGGCTTATACGCTTTAATCATCTGGGTTTGTTTTTTGTTTTTGTTTTCATTTTTTTCGCCGACAGAGCGTTTTTTGCTCGCAAACGTTAACTCTGCTGGCGAAAATCCTGACGTTGTATTCGGGTTTGGCGTGATTCTATATACTGCAAAAAAATTTTTGATTAGGTCTTTAATTCTTGTCTACACTTTGACTTTTCTTTAACGCTCGTTTAAAAGTATCCCTGAAAATTTACGCCTGTCCATTCGATCTTGGATGATATACTGGCGTTGTCAGTTCCTTGAATTCTCACCCCGTAAACTGTTTCGTTGTGGCTGACTAAAGTTTTAGGGAGACCAAATCTACTAAAAATTTCATTAAGTGCGTTTATTGTATTTATTGCAGTCGGATGTTTGCATTTAACAATTGCTAGCGACTTAGTGAAACTCTCCACAATAATTAGATAATAAAATCCATTTATGGGCCCAGCATAGTCGATATGCAATCAAGTCCATGGGACATCTGTCTTTGGCCATGGTTGAATCTTTACCGGTGGACCCCTTGCTGCCAGTTGACATCCTTTGCACTGTTCACCAAGTTTTCTATGTCTTGGTCCATCCTCGGCCAACAGGTATAGCTTCTCATTAGAGATTTCATTCTGGAAATCCGTGGATGGCCAGAGTGAACCCATTTCAGAATTTTCTTTTGTAGAGTAACCGGCATTAAAACTTTATCTCGTATAGTAATATCTGTTCGCAGATTGAAAACGGTGACACACTAGTTCCTTTTTTAGTTTTCTAATATTTTCTTATATTTATATTTATATTTATTTGTTATTTATTCATTTCTTCTATTTATTAATATTATTTTTATTATTGTTTTATTATTATTTTATTAGTTTTTTATTATTTTGTCATATATTTTATATTAATTACTATTTAATATTATCGTTTTTATGACTTATTCTTATATATTTTATGTCTATGTTATTTTATTTATTAATATTTATTTATATTATTTTATTTTAACTTGATTTTAATTTAATTTGTATTTATTTTGATTTTCAATTTATTTCATTAAGTCTAATAAAATTATATCTTCGTGTTGTTTCTTTAAATAACCTTTATTTTACCTTTTATGAATATTTTTTCTGTTTTTATATATGATTTAATCACTTTTTTTTAATGCCAAATGATTTAAGTTGAAATATTGTAACCGATGTCTATATCTGTCACCAATTCACTTCCGGCCAAAATTCAAAATTTTTCTCTCTTAGCCGTTTCCATTGTTTCTCTCCTTTCCTCCCTCTTGACATTTTCTCACTTTTTCCTCTTTATTTTTTTCTTAACTTTCTATTTCTTTTATAGCTATTCTTTTAGCTCTTTTTTTTTTTTTTATAAAAGTACAACTTTTTTTTAATGCCTAAAGATCTGATCTCAAACACTATAATCGATCTCATTTTCTGTTTTCAGTTCACTTCCGGCCAAAATATAAAAACTCTCTCTCTTAGCCTTTTCGATTGGCTCTTCCCTCTCTACATTTTCTCACTTATTTTCCTCTTCATTTTCTATTTCATCTGTGTCTTTCCCTTTCCTCTTTCTTTTCCTATCCTTCATTTCTTATCTCATTTTCTGATTTATTTTTCATCTCTTCTTTCCTTTTTAATATCTTTTTACCTCTGCGGAAAAACAAATTCATAAATAAAGGGAAGTGTTGTTCTTAAAAAATTTTAAAAAGTTTGTTACCATATTTGTTAACTCCCTGATGAGACATTTTTCTTTCAATGTCGAAACAAAATGTACAATTTTGCAGTAGTTTGTTGTTTGCAAATGTTCTAACGTAATAATTAATAATAAATATTAACACCTCTATATTTTATTGAGGACTGTTTCAATTAATATTTTGAATGTTGTAATTATTTTCTTTGTTCTTATACATTTGTATATATATATATATATATATATATATATATATATATATATATATATATATATAGATAGATAGATAGATAGATAGATAGATAAAATACGCCCTAATTTTTTAGAAACAAATAAATATATAATTATACCGGAAAGTGGAAGCTAGAAAAAGCAGACATTTTAGGTAATTTTCAAACAGGATTTTTCCGTGTTAACAAACTGACTTTTGTCGTAATTGAAGTGGCCATAATATGAAGGTCCATTTGAGGTCATCTTTGACAGCAAAAAGTCATTAAGAAGGGTTGTTCCTTGATATAAGGATGTTGTAAATTGGAGAATGGGAGATAAAATGTCTATTTGGCTGTTGTTTGCTAGTGAAATGCCGGGCACAAATAAATATGCTATAAATCAAATATGCTAAAGAGTGTTTTTCGATGAACCTACCTATGGGAATATGTGCCGTTGTCCTCATCAAAATTTAAGGTCAGTTCATAGGAAATTCAATAGAATAAATGTTTAGACATTTGATCATACTACAGGAAAATACTGATTTTATCAAAGCGAGAACATTTTAATAGATTGTTCGAAAAACAATTCAGTCAGTTAAGTGCCATACATAATACACGTTTCGACGATCATGTCTTGAAAAAAACATGACTGACTGGGCAGAAGATTATGCCGCAGGAGGTTGCCATTGCGTTCTGCGGTAGAGTGGTTGAAGTTGGTTGACATAACTTTCTGCAAAAGAATGTAATGGCAACGGGAGGGATAGGGACGGATTAATCCCTTTCCCAAGGGTATTTACGTGTAAGTGAATGCAGGGCATTCAACTGGAATTCGAACTCAGCTCCCCTATTTCTCGTTTGGAGCTGATATCTACTGCACCACAACGCACAAACCGAAAAGCAATTACGGATTTTTTAATTTTTATTATCATCTAATCATATCATTTTATAACTTTTCATTAAGTAAATATAGAACAAATTTCAACTCTTATATTTTGCAATTAATTGGCATTAATTATTTCTACACAGGATCCTTAAGTAATCCAAAATATCTTATCTATTTAATAAAAATATTACATCGATAAAAATAGAGAGATCAATGGATATTATAAAGAGCTATATAGAATAGTGAGAGGAAAAATGAACACGCAATTAAGCGGTTATAAATAAGTAATTTCGGCCGTTGTAAAAAATTACAATCTTTTTCATTCAGACAGCAGAAAAAATAAATATATATGTTAATTTCACCCAGAATATCCTAATTTTTTTTTTTTAACAGAGGGGAAATAGGTTACGTGAAATGAACAGTGTATCATTTTAGCCGAAAGTGTTAACAATTTAAGAATACGAATATCGAATCCCGCATTTACACAATACTAACAAAAGAAATAATGAACACAAATATAAAATCCAACAAACGCACAAAATATAAAACAATTTTTAGAATATTTTCACTAAAATTAACGTTTATTTATTTTTCCACGGTTAGAAAGAAGCAGGTTGTAATTTCTTTTACACATTATGGGTTTATAACCGTTAAATTATGTGTTGTGTTTTCTCTCAATATTTCAATCTTATATATATATATATATATATATATATATATATATATATATAGATAGATAGATAGATAGATTAAGAACAGACATTGAGATATTAACATTTGAATGTGTATGATTTTCAATCAATACGAAAATAGAATTAAAAATAATATTTGATGACGCAAAATTCTGTTTGTACTTTGGTCGTTATAATTTACAAATGGGAAGAGTCACTTGTACCCAACCAACATGAATTGTCAATCAATGTTGAAGTGGGCAATGTTAAAAATAAAACTACTATGGGGCCAAATCAATTCTGAATCAGTTAAGCATCTCTCATCACTTTTTTTTTCCAGACAAGCAATAAGGTTTTCGTTTCTCCTTGTCAATTGCTGATGTACTGATGATAGTTGAGAAAAGATTCTATCAAGCTCTAGATGAGAAACGTGAATTTTGGGTTGTAGTTTAGACATCTCGAAAGCTCTTGACAGGGTTTGACGTACGGGTCATCTTCAGAAATTGAAATTTTACCATCTCTCCGGACAAATTTTTTAACCAATAAAGTCTTTCATCTCAAATCTTGAAATGAAAGTTTTCCTGAACATCCATTTTTTTTTCAGATCCTTTCGTACTGATACACGTGTCTAAATTTTGTCCTACTTTAATTTAACGTTTCAATAATGACTCCAACCCACCACCAATGATATCAGTTCCAAAAGCGGTATATATCCTGATAATACAACCATATACCTGTTTTGATAGTAAGTCTGTCAACAGATTCGGTTCTATAGCCTTGGTCGGCAACCAGTCTACAGCTGAAAGCAATGGCAACCTACTGCGGGATAATCTTCTGCCCAGTCAGTCATGTCTATTTCGAGACATGATCGCCCAAAGCGTGTATCACGTATGACACTTAACTGCCTGAATGGCTTGGTAATTTTAACGCACATTCAAACCTAAACTGCTCTCTATTATTCATCTGACTGACACCCTTCAGTCTTCTATCAGCATGGCTGATGCTAAACTCCAGGAGAATGACCAGTTTCGTCTTCTCGGGATAACTTTTTAGGCTCGCATGAAGTGGACATACTGTATTGAATCAATTGCTAGGCCACCTGTTAAGAAAGTTGGTTCACTGTCTTGCCCTAAACAATTTTTTTTCTCCAGAATCTATCTTACACATCCATGCGTCCATGCTTAGAACACTATTGTCATATATGGTCTGGTGTCCCTGCTATAAGTGTGGTGATCCTTTATAAAAAAACTGAAGAATAATCAGCAATATTATTGGTCCTAATCTTGCATTTCGGTTTCAGGCACTTTTTCACCGCCGTAACTTTTTTCCACTTTGATTTTTCTATAAATACTTTCATGTTCAAATAAGCTCTTCACTATGGAACCGATATATTAAGAATTTAAGCACGGTACTAGATTGGAAACGAGGTCTCATCACTTTTGTTATGGTGAAACACACCTATTCCTCAGATAATAGACTCTCCCTCCTATATTAATAAGAGTTAACAGAAAGTTAACAGAAGAAGTTCTTGAGAAATTCTTAGGATTTCTTAGAAGTTCTTGAAAGTTCTTCAGAGTTCTATTGGAGTTCAGTAGAACTACTAGTTAGTTCAGGTTTAGACATAGTTGGACTATGGCAGTTGATATTAGTCGGCAGTTAGCCGAATACTAAGGAGTCAGCTTTCAGAGGAAGATTACCATGTTCCTAACATTTTGGGTGCGTTAAGTCGATTAGCAACCGACATGGCACGATTATAAACTTCAGTGCGAAAACTACTCCATAACAACTTTAGAGTTGCTTTGTAACCGTATGTTTTATGATAATGGTTTCTTTCTTCACACTTCTCGTTTGTTGAGACCATATCCAGTTCTACACTTTCCAGCTAATTTTAATCTTCAAAAATTTAAATGCTATGTCAATCGCTATCTACTGTTATCCTGAGTACTCTTCTTTACACACCCCTGTTTCTGTTTTATAATTAATCCACACTCATAAATCATTTACCTTTACCACCTTGCTTGAGATGTACTTGATTAAAAAACAAAAACAAACAAAAAAAGAAACGCACCTACAAAAATCACAGTGAATATCAACGGAACCATTACAAATAATTTAATAATTTTGCTGTGAGTTATTGCAGTTCCATTTTAAGTTAGTCAGTTGCAATTAAAATATAGACTGAATCAATCATGTTTAGCTGTATGGAAGAAGAGCAGTGAGAGTAAGGTAAGGAAAGGCGTCCCTATTCCTCCACCCCACAAGATCAGCATAGGAGAACTAACGTAGATTCAACATGTCTTGCATTCCCAGACCCTCATGACACGGACTCTAGCCACAGAGATCTCTGCAGACAGCACGCCTGCCAACAGGAGAGCAAGTGTTTGGGCGACTTCTTACTGTTTTTGCAGACAGGGAATACAGGCGACGGGTAAAAGATAAGAGGAAAGACATAAGTAGTGCACGCCTCAGACCTACCTATCACGGACAACCGCTTTCGAAGCGAATTCCGGACTGCCTCTCCGAGCTTTGCATGGTCTTCTAACGATTTCTTCTTTAACTCGGGCCCAGGCTCTAACCACACCCCAAGAATGCCGACGGGTCTGTCAGTCCAGATCAAGGGCGCTGGAAGAGCATTTCCCTTTCAGTCAAGTAAATGCAAGCCGGAAGACTTGTTGCTGTTAATCTTGGCCCCTAAGACTTTTTCTTACCGTTCAAGCGATTTCTGTATCAACTCAGTGTCACTGCGTCACTACAAGAAATTGGGGACGTTCAATATGAGAGGGGAAAATCGGAGGAATAAAAATGTAATTTTTGGTAATAATCCATATAATATAATATACATTAACACTATATTTTATCGCATATATATATATATAAGAAAAATTAAGACAGACACGTTATTTCATGGTGAATCGGAAGTATAGGCCTATTTCAGGCGAACCATCGTCAGCATCCGTCTTTATTTAACAAAAGATTTTACATGAATGAGATTCACAAAAAACTAAAAAAAAGAATAAAAATAACTGTCGCTCCCTTAAAAGAAAAAATTAAGAAAATTATATCAGTTTTGCGAACACATCCTACCACTGTATGTAAAGGATACTCCTTTGGATTCTTCTATACCCACACTACATGCTGATATATATATATATATACATATATATATATATATATATATATATAGAGAGAGAGAGAGAGAGAGAGAGAGAGAGAGAGAGAGAAAGAGGTAACAAATATACACACCTATATATTTTTATATAGAAAAAATCATAATATAGGAAGAGAGGAAAACTATGATATAAAATGACAAGGAAAGAAGGAAAGCAAAGGAAAGAACGATGTATGTATATGATTCATGTAAACACATGAAAAATTCAGGTTTTTATTATATATTAAGACACACGCCATTTCTCTAGCTTTTTTCGCAGCTGACGTATGACATAAAGACGGATTGATTTCCCTAAACAACATCTGGTATAAATTTTCTCGGTGAGAGACAGGTGGCCAGTTCTAATGTACAAGACAGAAATGTCCAAATTTTGTCAAAATCAGTGACTAACATTTATGGTACAGACAAGAGATTTTAGCCGCAAAAGAATACCAATCCATTACAAAAATGAACTTCAAAAAGTCAATGCTAACATCACTTATCTATCCTGACTTTTACAAGTTTAAGATTGAATCACGAGATTTGTCAACGGTCGTTGTAGACTGGATAATTTATGAAAACGTTACGAATAAAGTTCATTATTAGAATATCTTTATGAACAATGAGAGTAACGATGCTTGGAACTTTGATGTCCAAATGTTTTGCCTTATAAATGTTATCATTTATATGACAAAAAATTCAGAATCGAAAGCATCATATCTTTCGCGTCCCACTGAACAACTCTGTAAACGTGAGACTATTTAAATGATATTTAATTCTCTTAATATGACACGCGGTCAAATGAGGTTAAATAATGAGCCAAGAAGATTTAATTGTACTAATCTTCTAAGTGGAGAAGAAATTATTTGAAACTCTGCATTCATAGATAATTAATTAGTATTGAACATCGACTTCTGGTAATGTATGAAATCCACGACACTCGTAATCACTAGGCAGATCTGTATTACTTCTTATCATGTTGCGTATGACCATACAATACTGAAATACCGGTTCTCATTAGATCACCGAATTTAAGTAACATCAATACCTAGATGGGTAACCGCTTGGGAATACAACGTGCCCTAAGCATGGATTTGCATATGGTGTGCTGGATAACGGCTTGGGGGTGTCAATTTGAGTAACAATTTCGAATTCTTGTCTCGTTCGTTGCTTATGTTTAAGTATCGGTAGGAAAGGTATGAATCCACATCCCCTCCCCAGCTGAAGATTTCATTCTTGTAGCACAAGACCAAAGATTTTTCACTAGGAACCTTTAGACAATTATCCTGCATAATAACGAAGATCCAAAATGCAGGTTCTGCAAAAAATCCCAGGAAACCAGGAAACCATCTAATCTCAGGGTGTTCTGTATTTTCCCCAAATGCATATAAAAGTCGACACGATAGATGTGGAACAATATTTACACTGGACAATATGCAAACACTGTGGAAAATATGTAAACAAACACTGTTATGAACATCGACCAGCACCGGTTACTGAAACAGATATCACTATTCTATGGGATTACACAATCTACGAAAATAGAAGCAAATAAGCCGGATATTATTGTCAAAAACCAAAAAGAAAAACTTGTCTACCAATTGATATGGATTGCCCAGCAGACTATAACATAGCAACCAAAGAATTTGAAAAACTATCAAAATATAAAACCCTGGAAATTGAAATAGAGAACAATTTGGAAATTGAAAGCAAAAATAGTAATCAACAACAATGTGCTTGGAATGATAAAAAATGCAACAAAACAACACATTGTAAAAACCTTGGAAACCCCAGCTTAACAGATATACAAAAATGGTTTTGTTAAGTACAGCCGAATCACTAAGAAGAACTTTGTCTATATAACGCATGTGATGTTATGTCAGATAGAAGAAAATGAAATGTAACCATAACAGTAGACCAAGATCTCATTTCTGCAGACTTAGTAGTTTGTCTGACCCTAGTAGAAATCGAACTATGATGAAAATGACAAAATATTAATAATAATTAAAAACTAAATAAATACAAAGTCTTCGAGATGGAAATACAAAAATAAAGAACGCTCTTGAAACGGTGTTTTATGTGAATGCTCACGTGGCAGAGAATTTATGAACTCGCAATTTTTAAATTAAAACGAATTATGGCGTTTTCGTCCATGGTCATGCATTTAGTCATAATTTCCGTTCTTTCATTTAACAGTTCTTTTTTATTTGGAAATAACATAATTTCTAAATGCCACCTAAGCGTTCAAAACAACACCTTTACAGGAGCGTTGTTAAAATGAAAAACGGTAAACGGTAAAATAGAGTTATTAAAAATCGCCTGAAGACATAGGTTCTGGTGAGAAAAACTGTCTAGCACAACAAAGGGAAATGACTTTCTTAGCAGCAGACATAACAATTGATCCATTCGTTGATCTTTAGATTTAATGTCCCGTTAATACTATAAGGCACAATGGGTCATTCTTTTTTAGGTTAGCATCAACTATATTAATGGAAATAATAAAGGGTTCTCTTCTACGATTAAAGAGGCGAATTTTTTTGCAGGCGTTAAGACCTAAAACAGAAAGGAATAGATAGAACACATCTAATTCGCAAATAATGAATTTAAATAAGCAACTGATGTCCAGCTTTTCTAAACATGTATTTCGAAGGTTCATTATTTCTCTGACCACGTCTTCAAAAGAAAGAAATACATGTTTGTAAAAACAAAAAATTTTTCGTATTATTTGCGGTGTCAAAATACTTTGAATCTTGTTTTTATTATTATTGTTATAATCGTTTCATTCTAATCAAGGCACTGCTGCCAATGGGTCAAGAGGGTTTTCAGTGAGCGGATAAAAGAAAGAGGAATAGGTTACAGGGTTTTTCGGAGAATGGGTAAGAGAAGGATGAGGAATACTAGTGGGGGAAAATTAAGTGAGTGTAGAGTGAAAAAGAAGATTTACAAGATACATGGAGTGACGGGGAAAGGATGAGAGAAAGATGGGAAACAAGGAGTTTAGAAATGGTAATTGACATTGCACTTAAACTCTTGGACATTTTCGCTATCAAAGAAGCAAATATACGGAAGGGAGTCCTTCATGTGTGAAGGCCGAAAAAAGAAGCTGATAGAGTAGAAGTGGTGGCTACATTTGACCGTTTTGACTGTAAAAGGGTGGAACCTAACGATAGTAAATTCGTGTAGAGGTGGCACCAGTGACCTAAGCTCGTCGAAGCAGAAACCCTGAAAATATATGTAGAAGAATCAGAAGAAAGTCCCACCCGGTAGTAAGAAATTGACTGAAAACGAGACGCCAGGTGGAAATCGGATACATTGCAGCTGAAAAGAAAGTATTCGGAAAATTCTTCTTTTGACGTCAGTCAGTCAGTTAAGTGCCATACGTGGTAAACGCTTGGGCGATCATGTCTCGAAAGAGACATGACTGACTGGGCAGAAGATTATTCCGCAGTAGGTTGCCATTGCTTTCTGCGGTAGACTGTTTGCCAGCCAAGGCTATAAAACCCAATCTGTCCTGTTATTTAACCCATAACTTGAAGGAAGAGACGGATTAATACCTTTCCCAATGGGTATTTGCGCGTAAGTGAATACAATGAATTCAACTGGAATTTGAACTCAGCTCCCTGATTTCTCGTTCCGAACCGATATCCACTGTACCATAACGCATATCCTTCTTTTGACGTACGATAGCTTAATAAATCGTAATAAATATTAATCAGATTTGTAACTGATGATGAATGTTTTCAGTAAGTGGCGAAGGGTACTTTTCTGATTACTCTTTTGCTACGCCAATGAGGAGACGCTGTCTACCTTCACTGAAAATCACCTTCCGAAATGGCATTTGGCATCAATATTTGAGAAAACAACTATTCCAACTATTTCGATCAGCCATTGCGAGAGAAAACCTTTTTATTTAAGGATCTGTATCTTAGCCAGCTGTATCAGTTCAAAATGTGAAAAGAAAAATGCTTTTGGAATACGGTAGACGGACAAATAGATAAATCTGATGTAGGAAGAATTTGCCTTATCAATATTTGTAATAGAGTCTTAAAAATAGCATTCTAGGTGTTGTCATTATGCCTAAAGACGATGCCACTGTTACTAGTAGAAATACAAAATTATTGAAAAGTAACTCCCTATTTTATGTATGGTGGACTCTCCCGTCTTGTAAAGATTATAGTTAGACGGAAGAACCCATCATACATATCAAAATATGGAGTTACTTTTCAATCACTCTGTATATAATAAAGGCTAAGGAATTACAGACATGATGTTCATATTTTTAGACCTGTTCCAGCGTTTCATAATCATTTCTTTTTCAAAATCCTTTTTCCGATATCTGCGCAGGCGGCCGTTTCCGATGTTGAAATATCACAGATAAATGGAGGAGAATTAATTCAACAGAATTTTTAAAATAAGAGAGATAGTTATATCCTTTCCTTTTATAGCTTAAATTTACAAATTTATTTCATTTTATAACTTAAAATTACAAATTTAATTATATCTATTCGAATTAGGATTGGAATATGTGCATTATCATTTCACTAATCATAACGGATAATTTTCTATAAAAATATGATACGTAAGCGTTCAAAACGCTTATATATATATGTGTGTGTGTGTGTGTGTGTGTGTGTGTGTGTGTGTGTGTGTGTGTAGGGGCGTTTTATTTTGTTTAATTTTATAGCTTTAAGATGTTCTCTTCTCTTTTTTACTTCATCTTTCTTATTGTCTGTGGAACAAGCAATTTTACTGTTCTTTTGTGAACTGTAATTAAGGGACCTTTCTTTTGAATCACAAAAAAAAAAAAATATCAATCCGGTATTTGGGAAACAATGATGGGAACAATACAATGCTGGGTTCAGAAGCTTTGCTCTGGAAATGAAAAGATTAAATACACGTCTAAAAAGAAATTAATCAACAACGATCATTAAACCTTTTTTAGTGAGCTTCGAAATATGACATTTTATTTGTTATTAGGCCAAGATATGAACGACAAAATTTTGCACAGTTGCATTCGAATTAAATAAACAGAAAATTAAAAACTGCAGCTTGTATGTGCTTCACTGCCCCGATTACTGTGTATGAAAAGAAGCTTTTTCGAAAACATGTTTTAACATGTTCAAAAATATATTGTTGACAACTATCGAAAATACATATTTTGATTAACAATATTCTTTTTTTATTCAAATCATACGTCTCTTTTTTTTCCGGCCAAAATCCGACATTTCAGGTGACAGAAACTAATAAATATTTAACATTTCTGCTACTCAAGACATTGGTGATATAAATCATGCAGAGTTGTCTAATTTAATATATGTTTTACGAAGAAACTTTACTCTTTTAAGTTATGACAGCCGTGGGTAAATAGCTAAATGTCTCAATATATACCAGGGGTGATTAAAAAATTGTGAACAGGTCCAGTCACCATAATCATTTGATCCTCGAACTTTTCAGCACAACCTCGTATGCACACACACACACACACACACACACACACACACACACACACACACACACACACGGAGTTAACGGGAACTCTCTTTCTCGCTTCGAATCCACTGAATGTATCGATCTATTAGAAGAATTATATCGGTCCACAAAATCTATACATGTTTGTAAAATCGTTACATGTATGACAAAGAAAGAGTAGAAACCTCATCAAAAGTACTACAAGATGGAATTGAGAGACAGAGTCCAGGTTCTTAGACTATGCCGTTTGAATTTAGAAGCATAGATGTGAGGAGATGGTTACTGATCATTTAAGCATTGCATACCACATCCCAAAGGTATCTTGTAATAGATGACAGTGTTCTTGCTTCCCATCCCGAGGCCAATGCACCTAAGATGAGACTGACTATGCCGACAGCATAGATATTCATAGTTGGCATAAAAAAAGCAGAAAACCAACATGCTCTACCAAATCCAAATGTTCTAAAACAGTAGGATTCAATGTAAACATTTCCAAAACAGAAACTATGGCATTTATATTATTCGGACTATTGTCCTCATCTTTGTTGTCATTTGCACGACGTTTTGGCCATTGCATACTGCGGCTTTTTTCAGGTGCTAGGAAGAGGCACTATTTCGCAACGAATGGATTTCATGTAGCGCATTGATTGTAATAAAGGGTTCGGTTCGAAATTCCTAGCACATGAAAAAGGCTGGAGCGTACAACGGCTGAAACGTCGTACAAATGGCAACAAAGTTGAGGACATTAGTCTGAATAATGTAAACACTGTAAATAGTAACTCATCTCAGAAAAATAGACAAATACAGAAACTATGAAATTTTAATGAAAGCAGTAATGGCATCTCTGAATCCACTACAAAAAGATTTCAGTAATTGGAACTAGTAAATGCTAAACCATTTATATATTTTGGCGTATGAAGCAGTTACAAAAATACATTTGAAAATTCGAGTCATGTTCTTAAAAAGCCCAGTCACATCGAAACTTTTCTATAGATGTCATGCATGCCTATAAAACATGTACAGAAATATCTAAACTGTTTACTGTATATAACCGCTTTCTCAGAATCAATGGTTAAAATTGCTTTGAGGAAGTGAAGCATGGGTCATGGCAAATACGCTGATTCGTCAAACACTGTAAAATGGAATTTCAGAATCACAGACAGCGACTTCTATAAAATAGCAGATTTCATATTATTTTATGATTCTCAATAACAGTAACAACTAAAGATATCCCGTGCACCACGAAAAAAATATAATAGCATAATCAAGCAGTTCTAACCTGTCAAATAAATGTTAGGAAAGAAAACCACATCAGTACTGGAAAAGAGCTATAACAGCTATTGAACTAGAGAAAATATTTAAACGAATAATTGATGAAAGAAAAAGATTTCACAAATTACAATCGACGGTAAAACTTCTAGCACAGTCAATGAATGCCGAAAGTTTCTTTATAAGAAAAATGGCTATATTACCATTACCATTATTTTTTCTATTCCTTATTTTTTTCGCATTGTTTTAAACAATCCACTTTTCATCACCTTTTAACAGAAAGACCCATATTTCGTATTCTACTTCTTCATGTACATTTAGAATGTAAGTGATCATGAACTTTCACTTGGCTCTGTTTCTTGTCGACCTCAATATTTTTCCTCTTGACAACTCTCCCAAACCAAGCTCCGCCATCCATTTGCTTAAGCCTATCAAATATCGTACTGTTTTACTCTGCCTCTCTTTCCTTCTACCCGTTCTGTGAATATTAAATTCTGCAGTCACTCCACCTTCCTCATTACGTATCCAAGAAACCTCCGCTGTCTCTTGATGTTAAGTATGAGTTTTCTCCTCGTTTCCGTCCTCTCCAACACCTCATCGATGCTCACGTGCTCAGTCCATGGTATCCTCAGCATCCTTCTGTAACATCACATGGAAAAGAATTGTAGATGGAAATACAATTCATAAAAGTTTTTCCGTTAAGGCCCTAACATATCATGAGGATTCACGTATCCAGGTGTTTTAAATAACTTAAAAGGAACTTACAAGGTTAGAATTGCGATGCCCCGTCTCGTTATGACTGTTATTCTTTTCAGCGCTTCCGTTTAGATGTTTATTTGCAAACACCGCGAAGAGATAAGATACTTGCGTCATTGATATTTGAATATTTTCATACTTTTGTTACTTTATGCAACATATTTGTTCTTTAATTAAGTAATTAAATAATATATTTTAATACTTATTATTGTCATTAAATTGTTCAATAAAACGTTATAGAATAATAAACTTTTATTTTAAAAAGATAAAAAATAACTATTTTGACAAATTTCTTTCATAATATTTTTTTTTATCATATCACCCCGAATAAGGTGGTAACGCCACTGATGCGCAGGGGGCTACGTAAGAATGAAAAGATTGGTAAAAAGAAAGCCGGAAACCACAAGGAGTGAGCCTCTTCACCTGTTCAATAGATGTGGGTGGAGTGGGAACCGGGCGATAGTTTAGTCTATCTACTCCAATTGAAAAAAAAGTAAAAAAGAAAAGAGTGGAAAGATTGGAAAAAAGAAACCCGGAAACCACATCCTAAACAGGGATCAAGGGACAAGCCTACATATTGATGGTCGGGGGATTTGAGTGATGTCACCCTAGCTACAGGAAGGTGTTCACTGACGTAGACCACCCAACCCATGCATATAGACAGAGTTATCTTTCCTTAGGAGGGGACGATAACCAGGGATCGAGATGTCAGTGGAGGGAATTGATGAGTTGAGGTTAGTCTCACAGAGCGCTAGGATGTCAGGGGACTTTTCTTGGAGGAAATCTTCTACGCTGCAAAAGTTGGTACGAATACCCCGGATATTAGTAAAAAAAATAGTTAAGGGATTTTGGTGATTTGAGTTTGGTTGGTTTAGGATTGTTTCTGATTCTGTTTATCATGTTATTATTTGTTGATAGGGAGGGACTTTGTAGGCGGTCATTATCCACGATCTGTGCTGGGAGGGAAATTGGCTCGGACTGCGTCAAAGTGTGGATCTCAGGGTTGCCCATCGAAAGCGCTTAATAAATAATGAACTATTTTGCTTTCAACTAGACTCTAGGGTAATGAGCCCATATTTTGGGGGTAATAGATGTTTGGTTTGGAAATTTCAGGACAATATTTTGTGGGAAATTGTAACTATAAACCAGAGGTATTGGAAAGGGAATTTTTGCACAATTTTCTGCATTGGATGCTTTCTTTGATAAAGTTAATTTTGAAGACATCCTCAACCAGATGAAGACAGACATCAGTGATCACCTAAATGGCTTCTTGGAAAACTTACGTAAGTACTTTCCAAACTTGAATAATTCCAACGATGAATGGGTAAGAAATTCATATCTTGTGAGTGAAGATATCATTCCTGATGAGGACTATCCAGCAAAAGAATTTCTCACACTCAGGATGAAAAATGCATGAAACCTTTTGTTTGAGACCAAGTCTTTTCTGGACATCTTTTGGATTTCTCGTCTGCAGGATATATCAACACGAGCCTCTAGAGCAGCACAAATTCTAATAGGATTTTCAACTACTTATCTATGTGAACAAGCGTTTGCTACTGTCCTTGGAATGAAAACCAACGTGGCAAACGACCCCAAATAGTCCTTTCAGTCACAAAGCTAAGAATAAATAAACTGGCACAGGCAATACAAGCTCAACACTCACATTAAGAATCACGGCTAGGTTACGGTTAATATACCTCTGATTTTCTCGAAATTTCATAAAATCAAATAAGTGAAGGACAGATTTTTCAAAAGTTTTTTACAATGATTTTCTAAAAATAAAACGTTTCTAAAATGAATTATTTGTAAAGACCTCCACAAAGTTTTATCAAAACCCGGCAACTGATAAGATACATTTTTATATAAAATCTTGCTGCTGAGCTTGAAAAGGACCTCTAATCTGTTGTGGAATAGGTTAAAAACATTTCGTGAAATTTAATGCATCCAGAACGAAGCTGCAATCTTCTAAACATCACAGACAACCGCTTCTACACCCCGCCACATTATCAGGGATCAAGCTAGTCTCCCTGAAATCAAAACAATGCGACATCTCTGCCTAACACTCTCAGCGAACCTCAAGTAGAATTACTCTATCGAATCCATAGCTAAATCCGCTGCTAATAAGGTCGGTTTACTCTGTAGGGTTAGGAGGTTTTTCCCTTCTGAATCCATCCTGCACGTATGTAAATCTAGCATCCACCCGTGTATTGAATACTGTTGCCACATCTGGTCGGGTGCCCCTGCTATTCACCTTGGGGTTCTTGACAACATCCAACAGAGTATCTGTAATGTAATCGATCCCGACTTAATAGCTCAGATGCAGTCACATTCTCACCGGCGTAATAAGGTGTCCCTATGTCTCTTCTACAAATACTTTCACGGTTTCTGCTCCGATAAGCCTAACTCACTACTGCCCCTTGTGCATAAATTTACACGAACTACTGAACTAACAACTAGGTCCCACATTTTTACAATAAAACCAAAAAATGTAACCACAACTTCTACTCTAACAGGTTCTTTTCTCACACTTCTCGTCTGTGGAATTCCCTTCCTTTTACTTGCTTCACCGACAACTATAATCTCCAAGAATTTAAATGTAAAGTCAATAGTCATCTCCTACCTCTCTGACTGGCATATTTTCCCTCATGCTATTTTCTCCGTTCACTTCACTCTGATCACAACACTATTCTCATCCTCCTCGTACCCATTTCCTGACACCTAATCATTTTCCTCCTATGTAACCCTCGCACACCATTGTCAGTAAAACTGCTTTGCTTGGGTTGAAATGATTTTAAAAAAATAATGTCAATAGGATCTCTTTTGGTATTTTATCTACTTGCCATTTCTATTTTATATATCAATCCGTTTAAACAGTTTTTAATAAATAGAACGAGCATGAAATGTCTATTAATCCTTCAGGTGAGTTTTTCAGGTAAATTTTTGATATCCGTTGAAAACTTGTGAAGAGACTTACTGAAATTGTGTCTAATGTTCCGTGTACATTCAACCATCTTCGGTAATTTTCAAATTTTCAATGAAAATAGTAGAAATTGACAGTCAATCTAAACTTATTTATAAATGCAACTTTGTCTGTGTGTTTGTGTGTGTGTGTGTGCGTGTGTGCGCGTGTGTGTGTGTGTGTGTGTGTGTGTGTGTGTGTGTGTGTGTGTATCCGTTACCTATAGGCTCCTAAACGGTTGAACTAATTTTCTTGAAAATTTACACAGTTGTACTATAATCGTCTGCGAGTGTTCTTAGCTAGGTTTTGTGTCCAGGTACCCCCGATAAATATGGAAAATCGATAATCGAAAATCGATAATCGAAAAAATCGAGTTATAAATGAAGTGGTCCAATTTTAATCAAATTTGATACACAAATGATATTCAGAAGTTTCAAGGTTGCATTTCTTACAATAGTGCAGAAAATTGATAATATATATATATAAAAGGCAAGATGTTTGTGTGTGTTTCTGTTTATCTGTCTGTATGTCCTTTATACAAATCCACAATTTTTATCCGATTCTCACCAAACTTCACACAAATATTCTTTAGGCTGAGTCTGAGCTCCAGGACCATGGATTAGTTTTAAAGCTTTCATTACCCCCGAGCAACGCCGGGCTATACTGCTAGTTTAAATATGTGAACAAGAATAAATATTCCAGCTTCAAATGTATTTTGACACGTGCGTGTCAATATTTTTGAAAATGACATAAAGTTTCCGTCTTTTGATGTGAATACCCTCTAAATTATATAATTGATTTTTTTTACAGTTGCATCGAAAGAGCACATTTGTATTGTCGACTTTCTTCTGGAACAACTTTGAAAAGGTATATATTAAATGTTTATATCTGATACTTTCAGCACAAGTTTATCTAATGTAGTTCAGAATATTTTAACAGCTTTTGTGAGCTGCTGCCTTTACGAGTTAGTGTGAAAAAATCATGCAAAGAATTAATTTAAGCGAGAGTGTTTCAAATTATTATGAAAGTTGTCTAATTTATATTATATATAAAAGATCTATAGGAAACCGTACGTATAAAACAAAAAGAAACAAAAACTTTCCTTGACGACCCCATTTTTCGTGTAGTAGATACTAGAAAACAAGTTAATCTGGATTTGGAGGGAGAGCATTCTTTGTGTCCACATAGTGACCACCCAGAGACACAATACAAAGTATTTATTGGAAGTGGCGTAGGAAAATCAGCTTTTAAATTGGATGATTAATGAATTTGATAAAGAGAAGATTCAGTAAAATAAAGAAAAGAAAAACAGTGAGTCGATAAAAGCGTTTCTGCGACAAGAGGCATACCGGAATTCAAAGAAGGTTGAAAAGGAGTGAAAGGAGAAGAGAGGCTTGATTGGGTCACTCGGGTGCACCAGTTTGTTTAGCGACGATGATGGTATATTTGATCGCTCGCTTTGCGGTACAAAAGCGCTCAGGTCACTCCAAAGATCGTGGTGTGGCCATATCCATCAAATTTGAAAGTTTCAAAGAAAAAGTGGTGAGGTGAGAAAGAATAAATAAATTAATGCAAAAAGCAATGAAGAGAGTATAATTGCAGATATAGGTCTTCAAGTAGAGAAATAAAAGATGATGTCATTAAGTATCAAAGAATATATATTTACAGATGGAAACAATTTTACCAGTTCCTAATTAAACCTAATGAAACGAGAAACAGGAATGAAAAAGAGAGAAAGGATGTAATTTATTAAACATCATTGATATATAAATATTAATACAGATAAACAAATAGAATTGATAGTTGCATTAATGATAAGATTTTGGTGATATCAGTCTTACTTATTTTTATTCCAAATGAAAATTGTAGTATTAGCCGTTTCGGAATAAGAAAACATGCTGCATTCACTGACCGGGAAGTCAAATCTGCTGTCGTTTGAAATTTATAAAATCTTTCCCTTAAAACAATTTTTTGGGAAAATAGGTTTCTCAAGTCTAATAGATGCTATCTCTCTTTCCACTATTGCTGGTGGTTTCATTCTTAATTTCTTATTGGAAGTAGAGTGTCAACATCTTGATTAAGTAATTATGTTTTTTTTTAGTTAACTGTGCAATTTATTTCAACTGGTGTTGTTGAAAGTTCTTAAGTGAGGCAGATTCTGCTATTTGTTATAGTTCTTAGCTATTCTGTACCACCAGCCCAAAACGAACGAAGATGGCGCTCAATGCCACTTTTAGTAATTAATCATAGTAAGTGGTTGTATACGGCTGGCAGTCTAGATATTTCGGAACAGGTCTGGCGCCATACTAGACTTACATATGAAAATCTGAATCTAACGAGGCTGTTTAAAAACATGACACAAGTTTTCAAGTTGATATTTTGGTTTTGTAGCCATATGTGGTGTTGAATGTAACTATCTCCACATTAATGCAATAAGATCTAGAAGAGAAACTGTTCAAGATAACATTAATTTCGTGGTTTGATGAGAAAGATTTAATTCAATTTGCCAAGAAAAACATAGAAAGTGGGGGAGTCCTTTGTGATCAATGATAAGCCATTTTAGCTGTAGAAGAATGTAGTGCTGGATGTTGTCTCTGTATGCCTGGTTACAATGCAGGGTAATTCATTAACAACCTCGTAGGTAAAATGACAAACATAAAAACAGTAGTCTTTACAGAATGGCAACTTGAATTATTTTGCTGAAATATAGATATCTTCCTTAATTGTAACTTTGGACTAAGTTGTGTTATAGCAAATCTTCCATTAACAAAATATTAGCAGTGTAGACCCCAGCTAGTAAAGCTAGAAAAAATCTCTGCCATTATCACACATAAGAAAATTTTTTTCTCTTCAATAGATCTTACCCAGAAATGGTAAAATATCCAGGGCCATAAAGATTAAATCGCTTTTCATCTTCCCGATCTGTGTGTGCTGATCAGAATGCATTTTGAGGAAAATATATGCTCACTGATATCTGGTTTATTTGTTGTGTTGCGCAACCGATATTTTAGCTACACAGGCAGTAATACCAGATAAGATTTATTGGCCAAGATCTAATCTAAAGATGTCGATACTTGCTGCATATGGCTAATAGCTTGTGTGATTTTCTAAACAATATTCGATGGACTTCATCTAGCATCTCTTACAATTCATCATCCACCTAGTTGAGAGATTTTTTATTGTCTTGCTCAATTGCTTCCTTGCTTAGCTATAACTATGTAAACAGTTTCTGATCCCAGTGATATATCGACGTATTATCACATTCTGTTGCATGCTTTGCAGTATACAGTTGGATATCAGAAGGTCAAGATTTGTTCCAAATAAGAATGCCTTTTCGAGGCACGCAAGAAAACAGCCGGTCGATTTTTTGTTTAGAGAGAACTCTTCAGCCTTAGAGTTAGAGAAATTGATCAAGTTCACAAGCATTTTTTAACAGTTAGTGCCGACCAAGAAATGAGATTGAATTTTGGTCATTTTGGAAAAAAATAGTTCCAAAGTATATCAGCAGACAACTGACTCGAAACACCTAATTTGGAACAAAAATAACGAAATTTTTTTGCAGTGTTTTTATTTTCGGTCTAAGTGAAAATATGTGATATTTTAGGATAGTTTTTGACGTTTTAATATTTCAATTTAGTCGGCAGTGAAAGCACATTAGATTGAAAACTAGTCACATAAAGTAATAATTTTATCTGAGAAAATCTGTTAGGTGCGCCTCATTAGCATGACCTTATGTCAAACTTAGCTAAAAGATGTAAAAATGTGTTATAATTTTTCTGCTAATCATATCTCCGATCATGTTATAATTCGTACGTAGTTCTTTTTTTCTCTGAGAAAATATCTGATAATAACTGAAAATCTATGTAGCTGTCGGAACTGCCAAAAGGATTATATTTCTTCATCCAGTGACTGGCATCATGACACCTGCCTCCTCAAACGGCGGCGCATGCACGCGCCTGTCTGCCCCTGATTGTCATGAGATATGTGTGTGTGTCTTTGTCCGTGCCCTTCGCTCCTCAAACACACACACACAAACACACACGCGCGCGCGCATGCGCACATATGGACACACACGAATATATATATGTGTAGGGAAAATCAACCGGCGGCGCTACCATATTTTCGATCTTTTTGGTTTTGTCGAATGAGTTGTATAAAACCATGCTGATGCAACCGACTGATCTTCCCTACCTAAATAACGAAATACTCTACATGTAGAATCTTTGTCTTCCTTCAAATATGCATTGAGCACTTTCTAATGCAACAGTTTACTTGTCTAATTTAATTTAAATCTGACCTTTAACTTTTCACTATATATATATATATATATATATATATATATATTTCGTGTATCGAGGCAGCAGATAATTTTCTAAACATATGCTGTTAAATATAAGAGACAATGAATGTCTATTATGTTTAATCATGAGCCGTTCTAAACGTCGTATTTTGGCTTTAATTTCAGGTGAAAATAAAGTAAAAAGTTCTCCAACATTTGGATAATTTTTTATTAAGTTGGTTCTAAGCTTTCGGCTCACATGTTGCTGTTGCTTAGCAAAGTTTCATGTCAACACAAGATAAAATCGACTTTGATGGTGGATGTTTTTATGTTAACGTCCCTGTAACCTCTCTGAAGATGGCTCATGATTAAATACGATGTTTATAATGATTAAACATAATAGACATTCATTGTCTCTTATATTTAATAGTATATGTTTAGAAAAATATATATATATTTACAGAGAGAGAGAGAGATAGAAAGAGAGAGAGCACAGACATTTCTTTCTACATTTTTATTATTATTCGGTCATCCACATACAAGCTCATCAGTGTGGTTAAGCATTCACCTGCTTCTACGCGGGGTCGAAATTCGACCAATTTGGTGTTAGTCGGATTCGCTAACCCCTAAGCCATAGGCACTTGGAATCAGAGATTTTCGTGTTATATATAAGCGGTGTATACACATGCCAGTCACCGAAAGAACTCAATGCACTGTTGAAGAGTAATGCATAATATATATATATAGAGAGAGAGAGGGAGAGAGACAGACAGACAGACAGACAGACAGACAGACAGAGACAGATACAGAGACAGACAAACAGTGTGAAAAACAGATAGTGATGCTAAGTACGGAAACGGAGAGGATAATCCAAAAGGGTTTACTTAATATAGATTATAAAGCGATAGAGTGTAATGGATATTATCCAAAGCAATATGATATACATAAAGGAGAACTCAACACAACATCTAAAATAGTTATAAATTATAATCCATTTCAATGAGCTAATAAGCTCATCTCATCAGATCACTTTTCATTTCGTATAAAAATATTCTCAGATTATCAATAAAATGGAAACCAAGTAAGATGAACCAGAATAGAATTCTTTAGTCTTTACTTCACAAAGAACCAAAGATGTGGCTGAATTTGCAAGTAAATTTAATATTGAAGATTTAATATTGAAGATAAATTCACTTGAAAAATGTATAATAAAATTTCAAAGACAACAAAACCAACTTCAATAATAAAATACAAACTAGATTGATTATTCCCTCCAAAACGGAACTAGGACTCAAAAATATAATTAAAAATATGACTGACTCCATACAAAAGTTTTTATTTAACAATCTGTGGAAAGATTCTGCAGATACGATTAAATTGATCAATAAAATTAAAGACAAAGACTTCATCCGATTCGAAATTATAGACTTCTAGCCTCCATATTAAAAAAATGTGTCGTTAGATAGATTGAATTTCGGAAATAAATTTTTATATATATATAACTGTTTGACGGTACAAAACCTTTAAATTACTTTAAAAATCTCAAAGGATCCCTTTCGCCCAAAACACATCAGGAGCAAAACGTTGGTAGTGATCAAAGAACGAATATATATATATATATATATATATATATATATTGATTGTCAATACTTAGTTTTTGGTCCTAATAGGGTTATACCAGTACACAGTTATATTAAAAAGTGTTCGATACAATTATATTGTAGAACTTTTGAATATTTTCCATTTTTAAACGAGTTATTTCGCTACCCAGTTTTCTACCATGAGTTGTGTCTTCAGGCGATTTTTGATAAAAATTATTTAAAATCGACTGAAAACACCACTCATGGTAGTAACCTGGGTAGCGAAATAACTCGTTTAAAAAAGATATATATATATATATATATATATATATATATATATATATATATATATATTCAGTAATTGCGTTCTACCGGTGACTGGCGTGTGTATACACCGCATAAGAAACTGAATGCATGGTCATCAGCAAAAGGAGCAATCCAAAATGTCAAATACAGGTGGAGGACACCAGAATCAAGCAAGTACAAAAATTTAAATACCTAGGAAGTGTTCTAACAGGAGATGGAAAGTGCGACACAGAGAATTGGCATGGCAAAAGACACGTTCCAGAAGCTGAGTAAAGTTCTAACACACAGGCAAATTTTGCTAGAAACAAAGAAGAGAGTACGGGATTGGTCTGTGATGTCAGAAAGGAAATTAATACTGAACATTAGGAAGAGACAACTGAAGTTCCTGGGAAGGAGAGCTTAGAGAACCTGATACTGACAGGCCAGATAGAAGGAAAAAGAGACAGAGGAAGGCAGCAGATAACATATTTGCAGGGCCTGATCAGGTGAATGACGGAACGGGGGTTGCGAGGTGTAACAGGAGCAAACATACTATGAACCACAAGGGATAGGGAGCCGTGAAGAACCATGATCGCCTACGTCCTGAAGGGACAGGGCACATAGAAGATATATAGCGCGCTAAAATTTTCTTTCCTTATTCCATGCGTCTATGGCGTACGGAATAGCGTCTCCGACTGATACTAAAGCGGTCGAGTTTCGATTTCGGCTCGAAACAAACAGAAGCAGTAGCCACAATGTTACAGCGTAAGTGGCTCGTATGTGGATGATTAATATTAATAAATATAAGGTATATAAAAAAGGAGAATTTTATTCACATTCTTTTCCCAAATATATTTTACTGATGTCTGGTTTAATTCACACATACATACACACACATATATATATGTGCGTGTGAGTGTGAATATTTGTGTCTATCGTATTATAATTTCATGATTGCCATATGTACATGTATTTTAATCTTTGGATTCATTTCAAGATTCATAATTTTTTTACTGTACCAAAATTCTTAAAATCAAGTAAAAGGCATGAACTTGAAGTTGTTTATACTTTACTAGCATCATAGCCCGACCTTGCCCGTGCAACATTTTAGTAGCAGATCTTAGATGTTTACGGAGCAAATGTAAACAACCGGCTCCATTGGTCAAAAAGTTCGAAAGGGAAAATTGTTGAACTTAAACTCAAAAAGTATGTATCGACCTGGCTTCCCTGTAGATATGTGTCCCTAGAAAGTTTGAATAGCGTTGCTTAAAAAATGTAGGCGTGCATAGGAAACAGGCACACACCGACTCACAGATTGCTTTTTATATATATAGACAATATACGAAGTTATTCTGAACAGAAACATTACTTAATTTCTTAAATTGTCTGAAAATAATAATAACGGGTATTTTCTGCTAATTCATCATAAATAACGTAAATGTAAACATCGCAAATATTTATTTACTCTAATTATAAATATCAAATTAAAGACTGTTTATTTCGCAACAACCTTAACCATTAAAATAGAAAAATACCAAAAATTAAGGAGATATTCAGTCAGTTAGTTAAGTGCCATACGTGAAACACGCTTGGGCGATCATGTCCCGAAAGAGACATGACTGACAGAAGATTATACCGCAGTAGGTTGCCATTGCTTTCTGCGGTAGACTGATTGCCGACCAAAGCTATATGAACCCAATCTGTCCTGTTATTTAACCCATAACTTGAGAGAAGAGACGGATTAATACCTTTCCCAAGGGTATTTGCGCGTAAGTGAATGCAATGAATTACAGCTGGAATTCGAGCTCGGCTCCCCGATTCTCTCGTTCCGAGCCGATATCCACTGCGCCACAACGCTGTCCTAAAAGCGGATGATATTCTAGGTACTGACGAGGAATGTTTTACAATTAAAAAAAATGTTTTTGGCTTATTATCGCTGTGAACACGAACATTGATTCCACGCTGAGAAATAGAATACCTGTCACCCATATTTGGGAGAGATTGAAAAAGTCAATCCAACTAGAGTGCAATGGAAGGGCCTCGCTATCGGAGAATTTAGTGTCAATTTTAGTAAATATACATTCTTTTTGTATGGGGGTGAGTTAATATTTTGGAGAGATTTATCAGAAAATATCCATAATAACTAACCGCTTTCAAAGGTGACTGAAGTTTGTTTAGAAAAATAAAAATATGCAAAGTAATAAGTTCGCGAGAAAAATAGACGGATTCATAAATCTGTCAGAAACATCTTTATCAAATAATAAAATCCACATCACTTGGAAACTTTCAACAGAAAAAGCATAAAATATCAGCAGCACATTTAACTAGAAGAGAAAATAATTACATTATCAATAGGTTCATTTTCCACGTGACAGAAAACATTTGGAATGAAACAGTCATGAATGCTAGTACTAGCGATAGACAGGCTGGTAGCGTCTGGTTTGTAAGAAAATGATTTAGAAAAATATTTTATGAATTTCAACCAAAGTAACGGTTGCTCTTCAGACAATGTCGATCGTTCCCTTGAAAGTAATGACTGATTTTAACATTAAGATTCCAACTACATCTAGAGTTGCTATATAAAAATGATGGAAATATTTAAATTGGATGAGAAAGTTTAATTCTGAATCCATTAAGAAAAGTATACAACCTATAGGATCGCCGGGCACACAGGCAAGCATATAGTATATTTATTTAAGAGATAGATAAGAAGAAAATATGTATAAACAGTCTGAGATCTGATGTGTTCCGTTGTTGACGGATTTCGTTTTCCCAGCAGAACTGGAAGTATTTATATGAGGATTTTCTACATTGGAAAGTACTACCAAGTTGTAGGATTAGGAGTAAAACACTTCTAGAAGAATGAGACCGACAGAAAACGTGTCTCGTAGTTTCAGTCTGAACTCGACCAGATTTATATATATCACTTCAACCCCCTCTCTTCTATGTTTCTATGTTCATATCTATTTTTCTGTCTGATTCTCTATTTTGTACGCTCCTATATATTTGTCTATCTGTCTGTCGGTCTATCTGTCTATTTTTATATTCATATCTATCTGACTGTTTGTATCTATTTTTCTGTCTGTCTATTTGTACGTCCCTATCTATTTGTCTGTCTGTCAAACTATCTGTCTATTTTTAATATTCATATATATCTGACTGTCTGTTTGTTTCTATATGTCTGTCTGTATGTATGTCTGTCTGTCTGTCTGTCTATCTATCTATCTATTTTGTACGATCCTATCTATTTGTCAGTCTATCGGACTATCTGTCTATTTTTTATAATTCTATGTGACTGTATCTATTTTCATGTCTGTCTGTCTATTTTGAACGTTCCTATTTGTCTGTCTGTCTGTCAGTCTATCTGTTTATTTTATATTTATATCTATCTGACTGTCTGTATCTATTTTCCCTCTCTCTCTCTCTCTCTCTCTCTTTCTCTCTCTCTCTCTCTCTCTCTCTCTATCTATCTATCTATCTATCTCTTTAAAAATTTACATATTCCCCGTCGATGTCACGACTCGGAGTGCATATTTTTCTTCTATGTGACTTGTCCTTTCTGGACATAGGCGATCAGGGCTTTACACGTCTCCCTATCCCTAGTGGCTTTTAGCACGCTTTCTCCTGTTCCACTACGCAACCCTCGTTCTGTCATCCACTTGCTCAGGAACCTTCAAATATGTTATTCGCTGCCTTTTTCTGTCTCTTTTTCCTTCTATCTGGCCTGTCAATATCAGGTTCTCCAAGCCTTCTTTCCTCATTGCATGTCCCAGGAACTTCGGTTGTCTTTTCTTGATGCTCACTATTAGTTTTTTTTTTCTCGTTGCCATTTTTTCCAAGACCTCATCATTGCTCACATGCTCGGTCCATGCTATCCGAAGCATCCTCCTGCAGAACCACATTTCCGAGTGAATATTAGAAATATATATTAATTATATATATATATATATATATATATATATATATATAATAATTTTATATATCTAATAATATATATAAATATATATATATATAATAATTTTATATATAAAATAATATATTATATTGGGTCTATATGTATTTATATACATATATATTTAGAGCATTCTGAGAGAGTTATCCTACCACTGCATGTACAGGACACTCCTTTGTATTCTTCTATACCCACACTGCATGCTGATATATATATATATATATATATATATATATATATATATATATATTAGTCATCCGCAGACAGATCTGTTTCATCAGTACGGTTAGACATCCGATTATTCGCAACCAGGATTGAAACCCAACTGAAATGACATAAGTCGGAGATTCTAGCTCATATATATATATATATATATATATATATATATATATATATATATATATATTAAAAGAATAATTAAAGAAAAGATAGAAAAGTGTCATAATCTAACTTCTCACTTTTAAGTTTCTTAAAAAAATTATTTATAAGACGAAATTAAATACACCTTTCTTAGCTGCACTTTATTTATTCTATAATTTTTCAAATTTCAATTCATATATTCAACTCGACATATGAGCGTCTAACTCAGTTAGACTGCCACACAAAGAATTGTTTAAAGTGGTGAAGACTTGTGTAGCACCATCCACTTTTTTTGGAACTGCTTATAACAATCGGTGCAGAAGTTCGCCACAGATCGCATGAACAGCAGACCCCAGGTATTTAACCCATAACTGGAGAGAAGGGACGGATTAATACCTTTCCCAAGGATACCAGTGCGCAAGTGAATGCAGAGTGTTCGACTGGAATTGGAACTCGACTCACTGATTTCTCTTTCCAAGCCGACATTTACCGCATCACAACGCACATCAGTCAATAAACGTTTACAGCACCTGCTATTCCCAAGCGGTCAGCCATCTAAGTAGTGACCAGGCTCAACGTTGCTATATATATATATATATATATATGTGTGTGTGGGTGTGTGTGTGTGTGTGTGAAGAGAGAGAGAGAGAGAGATTGAGAGAGAGAAAAATGAGATGGATAATTTTGAGACAAATAAGCACTAAGATATAATGAGACTGAAACAGACAAACTGATAGATAAACAGATGGAGAAACTGAAGTACTTTTCCAGTCTTCACGTATATCTTCCCTGAGACGAGTAATAAAAAAAATGACACTTCGTAAAAACTAAAATCCAACCTACTTCGAAGGTGACGTGTTCATTTTTGTTAGCATCTGCGGCGCAAAGATTTGATTAATTGGTGTGAGTGGGTAAGGAGTAAAGTGGAGCGGGAGGTGGGGGGGTTTGAGTCAGAGCAGAAAGCCTAGTGATTATGGTTAGAAAGACGATGTCAGCACCGGCACGCACAGCAGCGGAACATCAACCAAAATCACCAATGATGAGCCTTTCGCTGTAGCTGGCCAAAGCAGCTGGCGTTTTGTCATTTCCTTTATCTATCTATCTATCTATCTATCTATCTATCTATCTATCTATCTAATGCTGTTCATTCTATCTATCTATCTATCTATCTATCTATCTATCTATCTATCTATCTATAATATCGCACAGTGAGTACTATATATACATCCATGTACGCATGTGATGTGGTCGCATAAATTGTCTGACATACATAACTGGTTTCTCCTGCTTGTGTGGTATGGCTGCCAGGTATTGGAATTTCCAGCAGCTACCCTCTTGACCCAGAGCGGCACTACCTCCTCAAGACACTTAACGTAAGCCTCCATGTTAAGACTGAGGCAATGTGGCATGATGAATGGAGTCATAACAGGGCTATCGCAAGTGATCGCTCCAAACATCATGACGTTGATTTGATATATGTTTCAACTCTTTCCTAATCCTTCCCACTCTTCTCAGATTGACACCCGAACACACTAAACAACTTCCGTCGCGAATTCGAAACAGTACTGCATTCAAAATTTAAGGTGGAGTGAATTGCGTCATTGTATATTTTTCCTCAGAACAGCGCCCAACTGACCCTACTACATACAGTGCAGTCGACAAAATGAAAAAAAAGGCTTGCGCAAAATTTAATGTATAAATTGGCGACAATTTACCCATCGCACCCTTTATAGACATATAAATGTCTATATATTTTTTATATTAATCCGTTCTAGTTTTCTAATTATCCTCTTGATGTTAAGTTGAAATACATTAAGGAAAGTGCGTTATGTTTTTTCAACTGAATTACTTTCGATTACATTTGAGATCTTCTTCAGTGGTGAATTGCGAAGACAAACTGAATGTAACTGTATTCGTTGTGATAGCTTAGTTAAAATTAACTTCATTTGAGCTAAAGTTTGACTTGCGCTTTTAACAATCCTTTATTCAAAATCTTAACACATTTCACCGGATTCTTTTCGCTCGATGCCAAAATTATAACATGACTGTGGGGTTTACTGCTCGTCAATAACTGGCCCATTTGTCTGGACATACATACCTACTTAGTTATTGGCATTGAATAACCCATATAGGTGTTGACATGCTGCTAAACAAAATCAGCCAACCAACCAATCATTATTTATTTCCATAAAATTTGCAGAGCTATTTTATATATCATTTAACATCCTGTTTTCATCGTATGATTTTGTTAAGTAAGGATGTGCGTTGTGGTACAGTGGATATCGGCTCGGAACGAGAAACCGGGGAGCCGAGTTCGAATTCCAACTGAATCCATTGTATTCACTTACGCGCAAATACCCTTGGGAAAGGTATTAATCCGTTTCTTCCTCCCAGTTATGGGTTAAATAGCAGGACAGTCTGGGTTCTATAACCTTGGTCGGCAACCAGTCTACCGCAGAAAGCAATGGCAACCTACTGCGGGATAATCTTCTTCCCAGTCAGTCATGTTTCTGTCGAGACATGATCGCCCAAGCGTGTATCACGTATGGCACTGACTGAAGGAAATCTTGTCATATGCCACTTCAAAGAATAAGAAATTCAGTTAACATCATTTGGTCGACGGCAGCTATTTCCTGTTTTACAAATATCCTTATTCAATTTTTTGATATTTTTCTTGCAAGATATAAAAAGAAAAACAGTGACAATATTGTAAGAAAATCTTTTGTTATAACGCAAGTATAAAATAAATATTAAAAAAATTGTATTTATTTTATCTGTCTGAAAAATTTTGGCATATAATCATCTTAATTGATATTTTAAATATTCTCGTGTTTTGATCTTTGATATGATGTACCACTGCAATTATTTCTACTGAATGTATTAATCACTTACATGCTTAAAACGTCATTCCCTTGCACAGGAAGTAGGCAGATATCAAAATTCATTTTTTAAAGTGGTAAGAGATGTAGTTAATAAAATAGATATAATTGCAAATCCTTTATGCCCATTTATCTTCTGCGGCAAATGTTTAAAAAATATTAGATTAAGTAGCGGACTTAGGAATAGAAAAAGTATACTAGAGCTCACGTCACAGAATAATATTTGATAGTCTGCTTCTTTTCCCGACCAAGAGGATTCTCCCTGCAAAATTTTCAGACGTTTATATATATAAACATAATCTATCTATCTATCTATCTATCTATCTATCTATCTATCTATCTATCTATCTATCTCAGTCTATTCAGATCTATCTATCTATCTATCTATCTATCTATCTATCTATCTATCTATCTAGTCTTTTCATTATCTATCTTTTATCTATCTATCTATCTATCTATCTATCTATCTATCTATCTATCTATCTATCTATCTATCTATCTCAGTCTTTTCATTATCTATCTATCTATCTATCTATCTATCTAGTCTTTTCATCTATCTATCTATCTATCTATCTATCTATCTATCTATCTATCTATCTATCTATCTCAGTCTTTTCATTATCTATCTATCTATCTATCTATCTATCTATCTATCTATCTATCTCAGTCTTTTCATATCTATCTATCTATCTATCTATCTATCTATCTATCTATCTATCTATCTATCTATAAAGCAATTGGATGTCTAACTGTACTGATGAGCTGTGATACAGCGAAACAGATCTGTCTGCGGATGATTATATGTATAGATTTGTTTTGCTATATCACAGCTCATCAGTACAGTTAGACATCCAATTGCTTTATAGATAGATAGATAGATAGATAGATAGATAGATAGATAGATAGATAGATAGATAGATTATGTTTATATATATAAACGTCTGAAAATTTTGCTATATCACAGCTCATCAGGACGGTTAGACATTCATTTGCTTTTATTCAGGATTGAAACCCGACCAAATTGGCGATGCTATCTCTGAGCAATGGGCGCTCGGTAGAAGAAGGCAGATGTTTAGCGTGGAATATATCATGTATACGTACGCCAGTAGTTAGAGTGTTCTAATTCATTACTGAATAAACGATACGTAAATGTTAGAGTAAGTAGTGTTTTTTCAAAGTCTACTATTCCGCCAGAGTTCACAATCAGGGTGTGAGAGAGTAAATAGTCATCTGCAGACAGATCTGTTTCGCTGTATCACAGCTTATCGGTAGGATAAGACATCCGGTTGCTTTTTACCCAGGATTGAAACCTGACCAAATTGGCGTCAGTCGGCGATTCTACTTCTGAGATATGGGCTCTCGGTAGAAAGAGATAGACTTTTTCTATTTTCATTTAAATTATTCACTTGGCAATAATATGAAATACATGCTTTTTTAAAAAATGGGGTTGCCTAATAATTATAGCCGGTAGTGTAAATATGGAGGCAATAAACAGTCGAATGGTAGATTTATAAATATGCAAGATGAATTCTCATGAGAAAAATTTATTTGAATCAATTTTCTAACAGCAAACCTTGCAACTGATTCAACATAATCACTCTAGTTCATGCCTGTAGAAACCTTGGAACCAAAAGGTGTAATGAGTAGTTTTCATGAAGATGAGCATCAGTCATGCTGATGTAAGATAGAAATATTTCTTTATGTTGAATACAAAATAGTACCTTCGTTTTGGAGAGTTTAAAATCTGCAAATCATCTTTTGATCCAGTTAACAAATAATTAGAGGACAATTTCCAAAACAGCTACTAGTTCTACTTTGTCGAACCTATTAGGTAGGAATAAATAGTTGTGTCACCAGTTGGAAACAAATGATAACGGGAAAGTAGTTTTTTTTTTCAAGGTAAGAAATAACGTATGTCTAGGCATAGCGCCCCCTCTCCACATCAATGTAAAAAAAAGTGAGAAGCGTGGCCGTGCAAAACGATTACTTAATTTGTTAACAATGGTTAGATTAAGTCAAGTACTTGACATGAAACACCTTAGCTTTTGAGCTTGGAAATAAGGCCAGCAAATCACTCCTTGTCAATCGCTTTTAAGATATCTTCGTTGTTCATATCAAAAGCCATATTGTTTCTCTGAAAGTAAGACGTATGAAGTAAGATGCTTAACCAATTTAGTAACCTATTTTTAACTGTCTAGTACTTTGCCACAAACAGGCAAAAGCCAAAAGGAAGACAATTGGAGGATCAGAATGTTCAAACGAGTTCATAAACCCAGGATCTTCAGAAATCGCTTTCCAGTAAGCTAAAAAAAGCTAGAGCCAGCAGAGCATTTCTTGTAGAGTTTGGAGAAAACAGGAACCATGTCGGGAGCATATTTCCTTTGGCGGGGTATAGTTTGTCAAGAACACTTTTTAACCCGAGTTTAAAACAATTCTTACCACAGGAAGACAAGGAGCTGTTCACGCACGATAATACCCAATCTCCATGATAACAAAATTTACTTAATTTGCTCGGCATGATGTTCTCTAAATGCGGCTTGTAAATTTTAATGCTTCTAAAACGAAGCTGTTGTCTGTCAACCACCACAGTCAGTCTCTCTTACCCCACCC
Organism: Ascarosepion bandense; assembly: GCA_037127315.1. Classification (NCBI taxonomy): domain Eukaryota; kingdom Metazoa; phylum Mollusca; class Cephalopoda; order Sepiida; family Sepiidae; genus Ascarosepion; species Ascarosepion bandense. The sequence continues at coordinate 3,836,955 of JBBBDQ010000335.1, forward strand.
ACCATCAGCATGGCCCAAGCGAGCAATGCACTGCGCCTCCTGCGGCTCCAAAGGAGAATCTATAACGTGATCGGTCCTGACCTGGCAGCTCAACTCCAGCCACTTTCTCACCGGTGATATGTGGATCCCCTCTGTAAATATTTTCATGGCATCTGCTCTGAGGAGCTCAGATCAATGATGCCCCTTCCACAAAAAATTTACACAAGCAACCAGACTGACAACATGGTCCCACCATTTTACAGTTAAATCAACTAAATGCAGCCGCCACTTCTACTCCATCAGCTTTCTTTAAGCGCTTCCCGCCTGTGGAACTCCCCTCCGTATACTTGCTTCCCTGACAGCTACAATCTCCAAAAATTTAAATGCGCTTGTCCACTTGACTCCAATTATTCTCTCGTCCTTTCCCCATCACCTTGTGTATCTTGTTCTTTTCTTTTCTCAATTTAGCCTCACAACTGTCTTCACACTGGCATTGCCATCCTTCTCTTGCCCTTTCTTTGACACCCCCTGTGACTGGTTCGTCTTTCTCCTCGCTCTCCTCCTGCTTAAACTTTCTCTCTTCTTTTATATAGTCCTCTGCGCACCAGTTGCTGTACCGCCTTGCTTCGGGTGAAACGATAAAAAAAAAAAATAGATCTATTCAACCTGTACAGCGAAGCAATTATGAGAGAATTAAAAGCCTTTGCTAGAATTTGTCATTGGCGGCCATAATCCCAACAATATAAGATACGCGGCTGACACGGTGCTGATAGCAGACACGGAAAGGAGAATGCAGGACCTTCTACAGAAGACAGCAAAAGAAAGCGAGAAGAACGAATTAAAGAAAACTGAGTATATGGTCATCAGCAAAAAGAGGAGCCCAATTTGCCAACTACAAGTCGGAGAACCTAAAATAAAACAAGTAAAGAAATTGAAATACATGGGAAATATTCTAACAAAGGAGAAAAAGTGTGACATGGAGATATTAAGATGCATTGGCATAGCCAAAGACGCATTCCAGAAGCTAACCAGAATACTGAGAGAAAGGAAAATATCATTAGAAACAAAGAAAAGAGTGCTAGATTGCTGTGTGATATCTGTCCCTCTGTATGGAAGTGAATGTTGACGATCCCATCATAGATTAAGGAAAGGCTTGAGGCAGCAGAAATGTGGTTTTACAGAAAGATGCTGGAACATCGTGAATGGAGCCCGTATGCAACGATGAAGTGTTGGAAAGAATGCAAACGAGAAGAAAACTCATCCTTAACATAAGAAACAGATAGATGCAATTCCTGGTGAACGTAATGAGGAAGGCAGGCCTGAAGAATTTAATACTCACAAGACGGAAAGAGTGTCAGGGGAAAGCAGCGTGAGACCTACTTGATAAGTCTGAGCAAATGGATGACTGAACGGGGTTTGGAACATATACCAAGAGAAAAATTATATATATATATATATATATATATATATATATATATATATATATTGTGTGTGTGTATTTTGGCAGCATTTTTTCATTAATACAGGTTTCATTGAATAATATAGACAAGTTCTGTCTATTTATTTTGTGTAAGATCCGTTCGTATGATCTGATTAGCTTGATAGTGTTGGCATGGAAAGACGACAAGAAATCGCAATAATTGTTGATTTTTTATCAGGTCTGAGCTTTCGGCTTACATAAGCCATTATCAAAGGATGAACATTTAATGTTCAGTGAACATAGAACATTTAAATTATTATTAACAGAGTGGAGTTATACAGAGAAAATTAAGTCCATTTTTTGTGTCGCACATGGCTGTAGGCCGAGAAGGAATGGTGGTAGTGGGTTTTTTGGTCAATTGAGTGTATAGTGGCATAAGGGATTGGTCTAGGAACTGCTGCTACTATGGTGTAGGGGGTAAGTATAATCACTATGACCTCTCCCGTCGATTATAGGCATTGAAGTATGTTAGTAGAGGTTTCGAAATTTGCCAAATGCACACCAACTACCAACTAGATGAAAATATCCTAAAAAAAACTCATAAACACTAATATCTCTCCGACAGACCCCAACAAAAGAATTAAATTTATCATATATTACGCTAAATCCACAACATCCAACTCAATCGTCCGCAACGACTCCTCCCCCACCGTTAGTGATTTGCAAAAAAACAATGTAGTGTATAAATTCAAATGCTCCTTTCGAGAATGTATCTCTAACAAACTAAATAATACCTACATTGGACATACTACTAATTCACTTTCGCGGAGGCTTACATTGCACTTAAATGAAAATTCTAACATATTCCGACATTTAAAACACCACGGCTATCAACACACACTTCTTAGGAAAACACTTGTTGAAAATACGCATATACTTAGACAAGAAAATAATAAACGAAAACTTAAAATTCTAGAAGCTATCTACATCAAACAGTTTAAACCTAGTCTAAATAAAATAAATATATATATATAACTGAACTGTTATAGAAAGTATTAAATGCTTAACGGAAGATAAACATGTACAGCGTTTTGGTATTTTAGGTAGGGAAAGTCAGCGGGTTACGCTACAATGTTTTTTTGTTTTAAATCATATCACCCCGAACAAGGCGGTAACGGCACTGATGCGCAGGGGGCTACGTAAGATTGAAAATATTGGAAAAGAGAAAACCGGAAACCACATCCTAAACAGGGGACAAGGGATGAGCCTCTTCACCTGTTCAATAGACGTGGGTGGTGAGTGAACCAGGCGATATTTTAGTCTATCTACTCTAATTGAAAAAAAGTAAAAAAGAAAAGAGTTGAAAGATTGGAAAAGAGAAACCCGGAAACCACATCCTAAACAGGGAACAAGGGATGAGCCTACATATTGATGGTCGAGGGATTTGAGTGATGTCACCCTAGCTACAGGGAGATGTTCACTGACGTAGAGCCCCAACCCATGCATATAGACAGAGTTATCTTTCCTTAGGAGGGGGAGATAACCAGGGATCGAGAAGTCAGTGGAGGGAATTGATGAGTTGAGGTTAGACTCACAGAGCGTAAGTACTTTCCAAACTTGAATAATTCCAACGGTGAATGGGTAAGAAATTCATATCTTGCGAGTGAAGATACCATTCCTGATGAGGACTATCCAGCAAACGAAAAATTTCTCACACTCAGGATGAAAAATGCATGAAACCTTTTGTTTGAGACCAAGTCTGTTCTGGACACCTTTTGGATTTCTCGTCTGCAGGATATACCAACACTAGCCTCTAGAGCAGCACAAATTCTAATAGGATTTTCAACTACTTATCTATGTGAACAAGCGTTTGCTACTGTCCTTGGAATGAAAACCAAGAAACGTAGCAGACTCAACGTGGCAAATGACCCCAAATAGCCCTTTCAGTCACAAAACTAAGAATATATAAACTGGCACAGGTAATACAAGCTCAACACTGACATTAAGAATCACGGATAGGTTACGGTTAATATACCTCTGATTTTCTCAAAATTTCATAAAATCAAATAAGTGAAGGACAGATTTTTCAAATGTTTTTTACTATGACTTTCTAAAAATAAAACGTTTCTAACATGAATTATTTGTAAAGACCTCCACAAAGTTCTATCAAAACCCGGCAACTGTTTAATTTTTACAAAAATTTCCAAATAAATGTGTTTTTCACCGCAAAATGACGCTCAAATTCTCAAAATAATTTGTATTCCTCTCCTTCATTTACAAAACAAAAACAAAAGGTTTTATGAAAATTTTGAAGGTTTTAAAACAGATTAAAAAATTTAGAAATAAAAATATTCATTGGTCGTTTCTCTTTAATTATAACAAATATTTTGATGATAATTTTTTTATTATATTTTGGGTAGTTTTCATCATATGGACTCATTTTTAGCGAATCTTTAATACTAATCTTTTATTAAAAGATTAGTATTTTTGGCGCTCGCTAGCCATGAACATGTTTAAAATTATGTAAAAAAAATTTCATAAAAATGAAGCACATTCTTTTAATACTTATTCCGAGTTTAATATTTACTTACGGTGGGGGGGGGTTAATATGGCCACCCAGTGAGATTCAAACTTAATAATAATGACCTACAACTCGACCACAATGCAACCCTCTATGCCACGTGTGTTTTAAAATATCATTTTTACTTCCTATCCGACCAAGCACTTTATGTTCGTAATGTTTTGAAACAGCACTGACTGAGGGATTTTAGATTGAGTCCACTTTCGGGGTTAGTGTCTAGTATTTTTGAAAGCAGTTGAGTCGTGGGCGCCTGGTTAATACCATATCATTTTTCAAGGCTTGCCAATGTCCCGTCCCAAACCTTACCCCTAAGTACAAGACCTCCTATAGATCTCCTTCTGAAATAAAAAGAATTTTAACTATCCGCTTTTATATATGAATAGCCAGGTCATTTTTGCTATCTGTTTTTAATCCCCTTGATAATAGTCAAGCGAGAACATCACCGTCTCTTTTGAGATTCTAATAAGGAATAAGCGCCTCCAAAAAGATTTTACATTAACCAATTTCACTGAGATGTCATTCTGTTGACCTTTTTGTACATTTGTCCAGATCATAACAGTTCGTTGATTTTGCTGGACACAATTGACAAGCATTTTCTTACCGCCTATCGCCTGCAAGGGATGAACAGTGGTCTCTTTAAGCAGGCCGACTATTTCAAATATTTAAGTGCTATGACCTTTTTAAACACACAGGCAGAAAATATACAAGTTTTAAAATTTTGATTAAAGTTATTTTAATTATTACAAATAATTATTACAAAAGAACTTCTTATTAAATTTGATAAATCCCTTCAATATAATACAAAAACCTAAAAAATGTAATTAATTTTAAAAACTAATTGTTAAAATAGACGTAAGAATTAGGTGAGGTACCACCAAAATGGATGCGTTTTTCCAAAATAAAAGTAAAAATTCCCTACGACTGTTTTTAAAAAGTTGCTAAGAAATTACATTCAAACGAAATTTTCGGTACTTATTCATTGTTGAATAAATTGGATATTGAATAGATTACTTCAGTCAGTTAAGCGTCATACGTGATATACGCTTGGGTGATCATGTCTCGAAGATTATCCCGCAGTAGATTGCCATTACTTTCTGTTGTAGACTGGTTGCCAGCCAAGGGAATAGAACAAAATCTATGCTGTTATATAACCCATAACTGGAGGGAAGAGACGGATTAACACATTTCCCAAAGGGTATTTGCTTACTTATCTTACTAAGAAAAAGTCTTCGTGGCAATATTTTTGGGTTGGTCTGCTTAGCCCCACTTTCGATATCCCAATTTCGTGGATGCTCGTCAAATTTATTTTTAAAGTTATATCAAGAAAAATCCCTGAAAATGTTATTTCTGTAAAAAATTATGCAATATCAATTGTATGGGGAAAATTCGACCCGAATCTTACCAAAATTAATAAAATCCAGTAAAACTCGAAAGATAATATTTTTTGACGGTTAGTGCGTGCAGAATTTAACAAAACACATTATTTTCTCTTAGACTGAACAGAAAGAAATTACCCTTATAGGTACCTCCATTAATTCGCTGGGAGAGGAAAACAAACCCAAAATTAATAAAATAAGATTTTTTTCGTCAAAATATGCCATTATGAAAACGAACGATAAAAATATTTTTTTTAATTTAAAAAAAAAATTATCCTTTCTAACACGTTCGAAATTTAGCTAAGAAAATTTTTTTTCTTCATCGGTTGATCAAATTTTTACCAGACTTTAATATGGATAATGTAATTTTTTCTGGGGAAAATAAATTGGAAATTCTCTCAAAAATCGAACAATTAATGGATTCTAATTAAACATTCAGACAAATGAATTAGATTATTTTTAGAAAATCTTGACAGTTATATATATATATATATATATATATATATATATATATATATATAACTTATAACTTTAAAAAAAAATAAAAAAAATATATATATATATATATATATATATATATATATATATTTAAATAAGTTATCCCCGCTCCTCCACATAATTTCATGAAATTTCAAGAAATTAAATTCCATTTTGAAAATCTGTTTTGCTATTTAAACGCAGGATTCTTTGGGGAATGTAAATCATCTTTTTTTTGTCCTCGTACTTCCTGCCAGTGGAACTCGTTTCCATATTTTTGCTTTCCTGACAGCTACAACCTCCAGGAGTTTAAATACAATGTCAATACCCATCTCTTAACCACTTGACTCTAGTTCTTTCTACATCACCCTGTATATCTTTTCCTGTCTCTCTACTTTTGCAACTGTCATCACACCTGTATTCCCATCCTTCTCTTGCGCCTTTCTCTGACACCCACTGTAACTGGTTCGTCTTTCTCTTTACTCTCCTCCTATCTAATATTTTACTTTTATGTAGCCTTCTGCGAATCAGTAGCGTTACCGCCTTGCTTGGGGTGAAACGAGTAAAAAAACAAAAACAGCCTTTTATTCAGGAAATCTGCTTCGAACAGTAGAATAAAAAATGCAATAAAACTATGACATTATTTAATTAGATAAGCTTTTAATTTTATATATTATATAATTTGGAAAGGAGTTATTTCCGCAACCTAGGGATTTTTACGAACGCACGTCAACGATTGTTTTAAAATTTCAGTCGCGCGTTCGTAAAAATCCATGTTGTACGTATGAAATAACGTTGGAAAATCAGTTATTATATATCGCCTGAAGATACTAGATTGCGGAAATAACTCAGTTCCAAGAGTTCTACAGTATAAATGTATTAAACACCTTTTCATACAACCGTGTTCTGATCTAATTGAATTTTGACATATATATCTCCAGGTGAAGAGAACCAACAGTTTTACAATTCCGAGTTCTCCAGCATTTACTTTTGTTTATAGAGATGTTCAATTCAACAAATACTGTATAGCATAATATAATTAAATTTGTTAATTATTAAAATTAATATATTTTACATTGCGACACAGAAATATCTATGTTTCGAGGTTTTTACTTTGTCATCAGGCAATGTTAGATCATTGTTGTGAAAATGATTTTCTTTGAATATAAGAAACAATGTTTGTTTTAGCACACTGGTACCCCCTATGTATGAATATCCTCAAGCCACAAGATTAGCTACTAGGTCCCAACCTTTTATTGTGAAACCCACAAACTGTAAACGCAAATTCTACTCCAGAGCTTCTTTTCTCGCACTTCCCGCCTGTGGAATTCTCTTCCGCATACTTGCTTTCCCGACAGCTACAATCTTCAAGAATTCAAATGTAAAGTCAATAGTCACTTCCTGTCTCACTAACTTACATCCTCTCTCTCTCATGCTTTTTCTCCATCCACCCCATTCATTAGTATTCTCTTCATTCTCATACTCTCTTCCTGACATCCTGTGTAGCCTGTCACTCTTTCTCATAACACTCCTTCCATGTAACCCCCTGCACAACAGTGGCAATAAAAAACTCCTTGCTTGCGGCCACACGATTATATATATATATATATATATATATATATATGGGAAGACAGAAAATGTATGTGTGTGTTCAATTTAGGAATACTCACATACATCAAGAAAAAGAAAGAAAACATCTTATAATTTAGATCTAACTTAAAGGCACCCTTGAGTACAATTACACCATTTTTATTTCTTTTCAGAATGCATATTAAAATAATTAAATTGATATTAAAACTTTTAATAATCAAATAGATATTTACGATTGTATTATGATATTAAGAATTGTATTAGAATATAATGATAGATTTTATAAAAATAATAAGTTGAATTTTAAAAAAAAAATAAATAAATGGTTTCGACCATTATTGTTTTCATCAGGCGATTTGAAAACCAATCGCCTGACGAAACCGAAAATCTCAAGACCATGGTAGAGTAACCGGTCGATCTTCCCTATATATTTCCAGGTCTTTATATTTTGGCAGTTTTTCAAATTCCTTGGTTACTTTGTTACAATCTGCTGGATAAGCCATACCAATTAAGAAGCAATTTTTTTCTTTTTTGTTTTTAACAATAATGTCTGACCTATTTGCTTCAGTTTTTCTCTCTGTATATATGATGTAATCCCATAGAATGGTGACATCTTCTATTTGTGTAACTGGTGCTGGGTGATGTTCATACCAGTATTTGTTTACAGATTCTCCATTGTGTTTGCACATTGTCCAGTGGAAATATTGCCCCACTCTATCGTGACGAATTTTATATTCATTTGAAGCAAGTACAGAACATCCTGAGATTAGATGGTCTATTGTTTCTTGGTATTTATCACATAACCTGCATTTTGGATCTACATTAATATGTATAATATTTGCCTGAATTGTCCTAGAGAAAAGACTTTGGTCTTGCGCTGCAAGAATAAAGACTTCAATTTCAGACTTTACTCCAGATGCACATAACCATCGATGAGTATTAACTGTATCAACATTGGGTTTATTAGCACGTTCTGGATATTGGCCATGCTGAGGTTTGTCTTGCCAGCGTTGTTTCGCAATAGTTCATTCTTGGCTTCTGTTTTGTTTTTCTATAGAATCTACTAAATGTAAATCTTGTTTGCATTTACTGCCTTCTTTCATTATTGAATATCTTTTTTTCTGTTCTCATGTTGTTTGACTAATTGTATCATCCAGTCCTTTGTTGTTTCTATGTATGTTAGTAAGCCAGTAGTTGTTGTCTTGTATGACAATTCTAGCTGAATAAGACCTCTTCCACCTTATTTACGGGTAGGTATAGACGGTCTACATCAGCCTTTGGTTGCTTAGAAAGAAGCTTTCTTGTTTTAGCATCCATTCGCCTGATGTCGTTTAGAGTCCAGTTTAAGATGTTAAAGCTATATTGGACAACTGGGATTGCAAGGCTATTAATGGCCATAATTCTGTTCTGAGAATTCAATTCAGTTTTTAATATCAGTTTTAGCCTTCTATAGTACTCTTTACGCACTATTTCTTTCATTTTTCTATGCTGAATTATTTCACTGTCGTTTACACCTAGGTACCTATAAGATTCTTCTGGCTCTAAATCTTTTATTGTTACAGCAGGGTCTAAGCTAATAGAGGATGTTTGTTGTAGCAATCGTCGTAAAACTGCAGCATTAGCACATTTATTCAAATTGAATTTCATTTCAATATCTTTACTGAAGTAATTTACAGTTTGCAGAAGACTTTCCTGCTCATTGTCATTCTTAGCCTACAACTTTAAGTCATCCATGTAAAATAGATGGCTTATTTTCTTTTGAGCTGTTTTATAACCACGTTCTTGTTAAGTTGACTGAATAATGCTATTAATGATATGCAGAATAGTAAGGGAGACAAAGAGTCACCTTGAAATACACCTCTGTTGAAGTTTATTTCATCAGACTTATAGGTTCCATTTATATGATTATGGTGAAAGTTTGTTTTCCATAAGGATATACATTGTTTGAAGACGGGTGATACCTTGTACATATTTAAATTCTTTAAGATCCAGGAATGTGTTCCAGTATCGAATGCCTTACGATAATCTATCCTGGTAGTATTAAGATTTTTTTAGCACTGAAGCAGTTTTCCAAGATCATCCTATTAATAAGTAATTGGTCTTTACATCCGTCATTACCACGTTTGCACACTTTTTATTCAAGCGGTAGTATGTCATTTGTTTCCAAGAAGAAATATATGTTTTGTTAAAATAGATGCTAATAGTTTGTATGTTGTCGGCAGGCATGTAATTGGTCTATAGTTTTTCGGGTTATTTGTGTCACTATTCTTGGGTAGATGAAATGTAATTCCTTTGGTCATTCATGCAGAAATTTTAGTGGGATCGTTAACCGTTTCTTGAAGTTCTTTGGCTATTTTTTATGTGCTGTCTTAAAATAATATAGCTAAAAGTTAGAAATTTTATCTATTCTTGGAAATGTCCTATTGTGTGCTTTTTTAGTGCACATTTAACATCGTCTTCTGTGATTTCAGCCCATATCTGCTCTGGTTTATTTTTCATTCGTTTTATCTCTTGCGCAACCTTGTCTCCTTCTTTGTTATGTTCTTTAGGGCAAGCCCATATTATTATTATTATTATCATCATCAAGTATTAATTAAGTTGTAAGAGGCGTGTCGCAGTATGGTTATTGCCATCTTTACCGTCAAAAGCATGCGAATGTCCAAAGCTGTACATTACTAAATTCCATCAGATTTGACCTTCACAAATAAGATCCACTATGATAAGTACACTGAAATGAATCATCCCCATACCATTTGTCTTCCATTAGTAAGGATGAAGTTACACTTAGTAAGCTTTTTTTTTCTGCGAACGGCTACTTAAAGCAACAGACTCATGAGATAATGTTTTCCTGATTACCAAAATATTTTGACGTCTAGGATTAACCGTTATTTTTCTTTCATATCGCTATGAATTGCACTTTTTACTTCTTCTTCTCACACTCTTGTATTTACCATATTCAGTAAATCTACCTTGGGTGGCTCTTGAACCTTATAAGTTGTTAACATTGAATAAAATAAATGTTCAACAAAGATAAGCAGTGTACCAATATTGGGTTTATTGATACACGCATTATTTTGGCAACTGTTCAAGTACATATCTGTATCTGTGGCTATTTCCTGTTATGCAGCAATATTAAATGGCGATTTAATCGTGTATTAAGTAAAACACAAATTAAAGGTGTTACAACTTTATTTAGAGTCCGTGTATAAAAACGTCATTGAAATTGTTCTCTTTTTGTTTCCCACGATATTTGTTCATAATAACCCCTTGGAAGAATAACGAAACAATTATTATTATTATTATTAGTGTTTTATATTTCGTCTTTATATTCAATTGTTTTTCTTTTGTTGACTTTCCTACAAACACTTCCCGTCATGCTCCCCTCCAACTCAACCATTCAGTAAAGACAAAAACCAACAACAAAATACAAAAAGTAATAGAAACAATAAATAATAATTTATTTCAACACATGAATTTTGTTTTCGGGAGACGGTGAAAATTTTTAAAACTCCCTTCCAACTCCAGGGTCGTGAATGGAAATTATACACTTACCCAACCCCTCACTTGACGTCTGTTAATTCAATTGCGATTTTGTTTGAGCCCCGAGAATGTAAACTGATCTGTTTGCTTTATTGTTTGTTTACATACCTTGATTAACGCAGGTATTTAGATCACATGGTCTGAGGTGAGTTTGCAAGTACACAGACACACCAAACATGTCAAGTTTACGAAATGTATTAATTCAGACTAAAATGAATAATGCCTAAAAATACATGCAGGTCGCGAGGGATAAATTGTCGTCGAAATTACAAAAAAAAAAAAATGAAAATAACACTGACATCTTATATCATCATATATATTTACCGAAATTACACAAAAACTATTTTGAAATACTAAAGAATAAATTTATTCAAGAAAATCGCCATTGGCTTCAATCACAACCTTTACGCGACTTCGAAATCTCCTGCATCTGTTTTGAACGTTCTCCTTGTTTAATCGGTGAAGGCTGCTACACTTCTTGCCTTCAGTTAATATTTGCTATGATGAGCAGTTTTATTGGTCTCGCACTGAACTATGCTCCACACATCAATAAAATTTCCATTGGTTTCAACCAAGGTAACTTCGGAATTTCCTATATCCCTTCTAGATGTTCTCCTTGTTTTAGTTTACGAATGTTGCCACAATCCTTGCCTTTATTTAATTTTTGGTGTTAAAATTAATTTTGTTGGTCTCTCGATTAACAGTTCTCCTTACATAATAATCAAGGGATTGCTGTCTGGGGAGTTAGGTGAGCAGATTTAATAGATGAGGTGGTGGCAGAAATTGTCGGACAGTCATGACTGGATTTCTCCTGCTTGTGTGGTATGGGGTAGAGTCGTGTTGCCAGACATAGGACATCCTCTTGAGACAGGACAACACTACCTCTCCAAGGACTTGATGTAGGCTTCCGTGTTGAGTTTGATGCCCTGGAAGGAAGATAAATGGAGGTATAACTTAGCCATCTCTAGTGAACACTCCAAACACCTCCGTAATTTGCATTAGATGCATGCAACTCTTTCCGAATACTCTGTACTGTCCTCAAATTGATACCCAAACACTCTGAAATTTTCGTATTAGAGTTTACCGGCACGAATGCAAATAAGTACAGAATGCCGTGTCTAAATTTCTTACAGAGATCCCCAACTGTAATGTGTAGTTGAGAATATCAAAATGTCACAATGCTCATGTGCGAAATTAAAAAATAAAACGGCGACATTTTATCCATCGCACACTACCTGATGTAGCCATCATGAGTTTTATCAGTTACTTTGTAGCTTCTCAGCAAAAAGGGACAGCGCAAAGTGCCAAATACAGGTGGAGGATACTAAAATCAAGCAGGTACACAAATTTAAATACCAGGGAAGCGTTCTAACAGAAGACGGAAAGTGCGACTCAGAGATCCGAAGGCGGATTAGCATGGTGAACGAAGCATTCCAGAAGTTGAGTATAGTATTAAGAAACAGAACAATTTCGATAGAAACAAAGAGAGGAGCACTGGATTGCAATGTTCTTCAATATGGCAGTGAATTTTGGACAATATCTTCGAAGATGAAGGGAAAACTTGAAGCAAATGAAATGTGGTTATACAGACAGATGATGCGGATATCATGGATCGAGCATGTGAGCAATGATGAGGTTTTGGACATGATGGAAACAAAAAAGAAAACACTGAGCACCAGGAAGAGACAGCTAAAGCTCCTGGGACATGCAATGAGAAAGGAGGGCTTGGAGAACCTGATACTAACAGGCACGATAGAGGGGAAAAGAGACAGGGGAAAGCAGCGGATAACATACATGAAGGACCTAATCAGGTGGATGATGGAACGAGAGTTGCATGGTGTAACTGGAGAAAGCGTGCTAAGAGGCACCATGGATAGGGAGATGGGGAAGGCCATGATCGCCTACGTCCTGAATGGACAGGGCACATAGAAGAAGAATATATATGCGAACTGTTTATAAGAAATTATAATGTGGGTATAAAATGGGGGACCAAACCTATATTATAATCAATATATAAACTGATACCCCATTTTTTAGACATGCTAGTTTCTATACATTTTTATTCTAGATTTATGGGCTTTAGTTAGTGGATGGCAGAACGGGGGTTGCATGGTGTAACAGGAGAAGGCGTGTTAAGAGCCACTAGGGATAGGGAGACATGGAAAGCCATGATCGCCTACGTCCTGAAAGGACAGGGCACATACAAAAAGAAGAAGAAGAAGAAGATGATGATGATGAAGAAGAAGAAGAAGAAGAAGAAGAATTAAGGGTTCTTTAAATGATAGCAGTTTCTTCAGTTCTCCACTTGCTTCTCAGAGCATCACATTTGGTTTTGGCATTGCTTCGGTGTCAAGAATCTTTGGGTTGATCAGTATCGTTCTGCAATGCACAATATTCTCCCATTCTTCAAAATGATAATGCAACAAAGACGAAGAAAAACATTTGATTAGTGATCGTCTATCAGAATATTTCTCGGAGTTATTTGCATCTTTATTTAAGTTCTTAGTTTAGGTAATTGAACAGTCTGACATATTTTTTTTATCTACTGAGTTATCTAATGGTTTTATGTCTTTCAAGACATCCCTTCTGATCATTTCCTCTTGAAATAATGATGTTAATTTTCTATTATTTTGTTTTCATGAAGAAAGCTCCTTTGGCACTTATGATCATCCAAAGTCATACTGTAGCATTTTGTATACAAAAGAACTTAAAATGAACGTAATGTCAAATCAAAATCAACGCCCTTATGTTAATTAATTGGACTAACTCTATTCTGTCCTTGCACCAACCAATTTAGTTAAACAGTACCAAGAAGCTGATCAAGAAATCAGTGTTTATATATTTTGCATTTATTGACATTCGATCAATCTACAGTGATCATTATAATCATGAGTTGAAAGAATTGAGCGACATAAATACTGGTGAATTTAGAATTCAATAAATGCTTCTTTAACAGCATAAGTTTAAATACGTCAGGCACGTCTCACTCTATATACACTTCTAAAAGTAAATATATTTTCATAGATGCATTTGGTTTTAAGCGTAGTGTAGTGGTGCAGTGGATATCGGCTTGGAACGAGAAATCGGGAAACCGAGTTCGAATTCCAGTCGAATTCCTTGCATTCACTTACGCACAAATACCGTTGGGAAAGGTATTAATCTGTCTCTTCCCTCCAGTTATGGGTTAAATAACAGGACAGATTGGGTTTTGTAGCCTTGGTCGGCAACCAGTCTACCACAGAAAACAATGGCAACCTACTGCTGGATAATCTTCTGCCCAGTCAGTCATGTCTCTTTCGAGACATGATCGCCCAAGCGTGTATCACGTATGGCATTTAACTGACTGATCTTGACGAGATTGAACAGACATCACAAGCAAAAAGACCAACCCTACGGCAATCCGCGCAAGCAATTGGATATATTCTACTGACCTTTCGAATTGTTCCGAAAACAAAGTTAGTAAGTACGTTTCAGTGGTAAGTATTTAGTTTCGTGGCCTCTGATCCGGCAAGCTATACATATAAATTAAATGAGACATGTTGACACAAAAATACACAAGTAGCGACTTTATATCGCTGGCAGTTATTGTGCGTCAAGTTTGGCGAATGTAACTGCTCACGTCGGATTGTTGTCTCTTTTGAGACACTTCATTGGGCTTATGTATATAAATATTAACGTGTTATCATATATACACCGATTAGTTGGTGGTCTATTTGAAAATACGCACAAACACGTATATAAACTCTTATAGAAAGAAAAAAAAGCTCAGGCGTGGGCTTTAATCCATTTTACATAATATCGCTATAGGAACTGTCATTGTTATGTTAACTGAGTTTTAGAACAAGTGCCAAGTATAATGTACGGGTCCTAATCTTACTTATTATTTGCATCGATTTTGCTAATCCGGAATTTGTAAAGTTCGTTTATTAGTCATTCTTTTGATTCTTTTTATTGTTTCAAGCAATATGGTGATTTTTCTAAGCGTAGCTCAGGTGTAGCCAAGAGTTTGGGGACACCCAGTGAGGATCGAACTCACTTGATCTAGAGAGACAAGATTGATAAACATTAAACCAAGTCAAAGTGTCTTATTAAATTCTTTTCTATGAATAGCGTAGAAATTGCCGAAAGTATGAAGATTGAACTCATTATTTCGTCATACATGATCGAGCGAGATAAGCTCCTTAACCATCACAATACGTCAAAGTGCTAAATATTTCCATTGAAGTTTCTTTTCGACTTTTTAAAAAATTTTTGTTTGTTTGTTTCTTTTTTTATTCTTAATTAAAGTCTATAATTCTTCCTAATTAAATAATAATCTCACTTTTTCAATTATTTTCTTCGTTTCATACCTGCAATTGTTTATTCCAATGGGCAAAACTCTTTTACATTTTTTATTTCAAAGATCTTTATCTTTTTTCTTTTTGCCTTGTTTTTCATTTGACATTTTTTTCACATTTATAACTTCTTTTTTTAATTTAGGCTTCTTTTTCAGTTTCTTTCTTCATTGTTTGGTTGATTTAAAAATACATTTTCTGTTTTTATTTTACTTATATTACGTAGAAAAATTTTTATTCAAACATTTGCTTAACTATTCATTTCGCTTTCTGTTTTTAATTATTGAACATCTCTACTTTTCTTTCTTTCTTTCTTTTTGTTTTCCTTTATTTATTTATTTCCAATTTTTACTTTCTGTCTATTTTTTTCTTTCCTTTTACGAATTATCCCTTTCTTTCCGACTTTCTTTTCTTTCTTCCCAATTTTTTTTCTTTCCAATTTTCTCTTTTTTTTTTAAATTTTTCTTTCTGTCTTTCCATTTTTCTTTCTTTGTTTCTTTCTTCTTTTTTTTCGTCTTTTTTCCCAATTTTTGTCTTCTCCAACTTTGTCTTTTTTTCGAATTTTTTTGTCTTTCCATCTTTCTTTCTTTCCTTCTTTTTTCCGTCTTTCTTCCCAATTTTTTCTTTTTCTCTCCAATTTTCTCTTTTCTTTTTCTATTCTTTCTTTCTTTCTTTCTGTCTTTCCACCTTTCTCTCTTTCTTTCTTTTTTTCCGTCTTTATTTATTTCTTTCCAATTTTCTCATTCATTCTTTCTTTCTGTCATTATTTCTTTCTTCCCAGTTTTTTCTGTCTTTCTTTCTTTCCAATTCTGTCATCCTTTTTTCCGTCTTTTTTATCCCTTTCTTCACAATTTTTTTTTCTTTCCAATTTTCACTTTCTTTCCAAATTTCTGAATAGGTGAATTTTTCCTTTCTGTCTTTCCGTCTTCATTTATTTATTTCCATCTTTTTTATTTATTTATTTCTAATTCTCTTTTTCTTTCATTCCAATGTTTTCTTTCACGTATTCATTCACTTGAATTCTAGCTTCTCTTTTTTTTACTGTCGTTTGCTTTTGCATCTTAAAAGTAAAAACCTGTTGAAAAACATCAACGTATCTGCATAATCTTTCAAAATATCCACCTCATAAATATTCATAAAGTGAGGACGCGTACGGACAGAACCGGGACATTGACGCCTGCAGGCAGTTACAATATCTGGCATTGTTGAAATGTTACAAGTACCCGACCCAGTGATATAAGCGGAAAAAGAAAGAAAGAAAGCGAGCCATAATTTTCGAAAAGACAAAATTCGATTCTCTGCCAAAAAACAAAAAAAAAAAGAAAGTATAACTTATACAAGAAACCTTTGAAATTACTTGTAAAGTATTTTACAATTAAAACATTTATCTCATTAATATAAAAAAATAAACAAACCAGTAAAGAAATAAATAAACAAAGCAGCCCAAACGCCAAAAAGGTGAAATGTAAACGTCATATTGCTTATGTATGCACGTAATAAAAATAAAATATGAATATTATAATGTCACTATATAAGTTTGAAGAGGTATAACAACTATAGCTTCTGATAATGAAATCGGTGGACAGAGTTCGATCCCAATTGAGAAAAGACGTTTCGCTTTATAATATACTGGTATCATAGCCCAGCGTTGCTCGTGCAACAACGAACATTTTAGTAGTAGGAGAAGATATTTTTTTTTTACCTATTTTGTTTTTGTTTGAAAAAAAACATTTTTTAAATAATATTTCTTTTGTTTCAAAATTACGGGGAAAAATATTCACATTTTTTTGTTGACGAAATGAATTTTTAAAACGTCGGAATAAAAATTAAATATAAAGGCTCTTTTTTTTTTAATAAAAAAATATTTTAGTCGAGTTTGATACGTGTGATTTGATTTCTGTGACGTAATTTAGCAACCATCCTAGATCTTAGATGTTTTACGGAGCAAATGTAAATAATCGGCTCCACTGGCCAAGAAGTTCGAAAGGGAAAATTGCTGAACTTAAACTCAAAAATTATGTGTCGACCTGGCTTCCCTGCAGATATGTGTCCCTAGAAAGTTTGAATGGCGTAGCTTAAAAATGTAGGCGTTCATAGGGAACAGTCACACACAGACTCACAGATTACCTTTTATATATAAGGATTAACATTATGAATTTTTGTTTAAGTTTCTGAGATTAATAGATATCATTATTTACACTATTTATATTCAGATTATTGTCGAGTGTGCGTTGTGGTGCAGTGGAGATCGACAGATCGAGGAACCGACTTCGAACTCCGGTTGAATTCCTTGCATTCACTTATGCTCTTGGGCAAGATATTAATACGTCTCGTCCCTTCAGTTATGGGTTAAATAATAGAACAGATTGGGTTCTATAGCCTTAGCTGGTAACCTACTGCGGGATAATCTTCTGCCAAGTCAGTCTAAAAGACATGATCGTCCAAGCGTGTATCACGCATGGCACTTAACTGACTTACCGATTGTCCACATCTTTGCTGTTTTTTATCACAACGTTTCGGTCGTTGTGCTCCACGACCTTCCGATTTGGATATCCAACAGGGAATTCTGAAGTGAACACTTTAATCTCGGAGGTTAAACTCTTCTTGTTCCACTTCTCATCCTGTATTATCCTATCTAGTTTTTATTTTTTATTTAGTATTCGTCAGTTATTGCTCGCCCGTTTTCACTGAAGGTAACTACATACTGCGCGACCGAAACATTGTGATAAAAACAAAAATGATGAGGAGACTAGTAATAATGTAATTATTATTAATAAATTTGCATCTTATTTAAATATATATTCAAAGCTAACTTGACTTTCTTTTTATATCTAGTCCGCAAACACTCACATATCGTAATAGATAGCGAAAGTGGCGGGAGTTTTCTGTATTGATAAAATACTTATTCTAACCTTGCAAGATACTTGTTCCTGACTTGACTCTTAGAGTTGTGAGTTCAATACCAGTGTTGAATAAGTAGGTTGCAGGGTTAGAGGGAGATGACACGTGACTTCCAATCGAGGATTTACGCAAGGAATTGAGTTCATATACCCCAATGATTGTAATAAAGGGCTTAATTTGAAATTCCTAGCAGGCCGGAGCGTACAACGACCAAAATATTGTACAACAAAGAAGAGGACAATAGTCTGAATAATGTAAATACTGTAAATACTACATCATCTCAGAAATATAGACAAATAGAATGATCAATTATTAAACGTCGTACTACTGACAACAAAGATGAGGACAATAGTCTGAATAATGTAAATACTGTAAATACTACCTCATCTCAGAAATATAGACAAATAGAATGATCTATTATTAAGCGTCGTACTAATGACAACAAAGATGAGGACAATAGTCTGAATAATGTAAATACTGAAAATCCTACCTCATCTCAGAAATATAGACAAATAAAAGCATTGGTTTAAAAAAAGACTCAGAGAGGCAACCTTAAGGCGGTGGGTAAGTGACCGAAGCTGAACTGCCAGATTAGGACCCATAAAAATGCTGATTCTTTTTCAGATCTTAACAAGGGACTCAAGCTAAATAGCAGAGGTATCGGACCATATGTGGCAGCAATATTCTAAGCATAGAAGAATGGTAAACTTATAGATATATAAGTTAGATTCCGGAGAAACATAGCCAAATGATATTTTTGGCAGCTGACCTAGCACTGGATTCCAAATTGTCTTTCCACTTCATGCAAACTGAAAACGTTAGCCCGTGACGGCGCAACGAGTTATTCTCCTGGGGGTTAGCATCAGCCATGTTAATGGAAGGGAGAAGGAAGACTCTCAATTGCGAAACGTTTAGTTGTACAACCATTAAAAGTGAGAAATCATTTTTTACCTCATTTAACTACGGTCTTGAGATCGTTTGAACATCAGCTGCTATTTTGACCTAGTCGGATTAATCAGCCTTATTATGGAGGCATGAGTAAATGGCTGTGTCGTCAGTGTTGAGATAAAGTTTCTTGAGTAGTTTCCAGGGATATGAAATAAGAATAAGCAAATGACAAGAAGAGAAGATTCGTCAGACCCTGTTTGTCCCAGTAAGAATGTAAGAGTTTTATTAACAGAATTAATATAATACACAAAAGAAGAATATAGAATAAAAGATATCATCAGTTTACATCCAATTTTTAAAGATCTAGAGTCGCTCAACATCTAGATTTTTGACGAATAATGTATTGAAATATTACATAGCATGTTCAGCTTTTTACGACTTTTGTTTTGAGAAAATAAAAAAGTGAAACGAGAGGATTATTTTATTTAGAAAATTTTGTCGGCCCATTTGACCTTATAATATCAACTGAATCAACGTGGTTCCCATTAAAATGAAAGAAATTACTTAATTGGAAATGTACTGGAAGTACACTACTTTCCTTGAAGAGATAGAACGTATCTCTTTTTATTACAAAATTCATATTGATAAATGTGGGAAATTGAGAACAGTGATAATAAAGTAAAACAGAATAAATTATGATCAGTTTAATTTTTCCGATACATCCGATGTAAACGATTCAGATTTAAATGATGAGCAGCTCATAATTTTCAAAAAATTCCTTTAAGCTGTAAGCGATGGATAATGTATTTTTATCCCTGGAAACAGAATTGATTCGAGAAAATAAAACTACTGTTTTGCCTGATGGCTCTTCTGGATAAAACACGTGACAACATTGTTCGTCCATCCCGTCATTTATTTGTAGGATCTTTCACACTTTCCTTGATCACATATACGTCGTCTTTTGGCGTTGTTTTTTCCTTTCGACCACATTTTTTGCACTGATGAATTCAGTTTGTTTCTTCGCCTTAATGACACGACTAACAGTTGAAAGGATGACACCAACAATATCCGCGATCACTCTGTAAGGCTTGCTAGTGTTTACGTGCTGTGTTACAATTTTCATACGCTTGCTTGAAGTAATGTCCATCCCAGGCTATGGTCGTAAAACAACTAATCGATAGGCGATTCAATAGTGTCTGGTGGTGATAAAATTTGATGCAGTCAAGGAGGACGCAGTATTTTTCAAGGCCAAACAAATTTCATCACATACCTTGAAAATAGTTTCATATTACTGCGGACCACTGCAATTTACCTAATCTCAGAAAAAACAAATTAATTATGTGCGTCGTGGTGCAGTAGATATCGGCTCGGAACGAGAAATCGGGAAGCCGAGTTCGAATTCCAGTCGAGTTCATTGTATTCATTTACGCGCAAATACCCTTGAGAAAGGTATTAATCCGCCTCTTCCCTCCAGTTATGGGTTAAATAGCAGGACAGATTGGGATCTATAGCCTTGGTCGGCAACCAGTCTACCGCAGAAAGAAATGGCAAACTACTGCGGGAAAATCTTGTGCCCAGTCAGTCATGTCTCTTCCGAGACATGATCGCTAAAGCGTGTATCACGTATGGCACTTAACTGACTGACTGACTGACTCCCTTGGGTCTAAAGCTGATTGTATGTTAAAAGAAAGGGAACTAAAGGCGCTTGTCTCAATTAATTTGCACAAGGGTATATATATATATATATATATATATATATATATATATATATATATATATATATGTATGTATGTGTGTGTGTGTGTGTGTGTTGTTTGAACATTATTTTTGATTAAGTAGATATTCTGTTTATAATCAAACAGTATTATATATTTATTTCTACCGGCCTGATTATTTACGATAAATTACTTGTTACGTAAATGTGGGTCATTCGGCAGAATACGAGTATCGATCAAAAATAATCTTCAAAGAAATCATTTCTTTTAAGACGCGCCAGATCAATTGGTAGGTTCCCTTATGTGGATAGGGGTCGCAGTTTCGAATCCTGCAGAATGACAAACATTTTCATAACAGATATTTATCGTAAATAATCAGGCCGGTAGAAATAAATATATAATACTCTTTGATTATAAACAGAATATCTACTTAAATACGAGTATCGATCAACAATAAGGTTCAAACAAATCATTTCAAATTGTCCGTTGTTTATAACCAGTTTCATTAATCTTCGTTAATTTCCGTAATATATATATATATACATACATACATATATATATACATATATATATATATATATATATATATATATATATATATATATATATGTTTGTGTGTGTGTGTGTGTGTGTGTTCTTATTTATCATTAAAAGACATTTTTTAATCGTATCACCCCGAGCAAGGCGGTAATGCCACTGATGTGCAGGGGGCTACATAAGTGTAAAAAGATTAATTAGAAGAGAGTGAAGAGGAAAACGAACCAGTTAGAAAGGAGCAATAGAAGGATGAGAATGCAGGTGTGATGACAGTTTCAAAGGCGGAGAGAAAGAAAAGGATATACGGGGTGGGGAAAGAACTAGAGTTAAGTGGTTAATAGATGAGTATTGACATTGCATTTAAAATCCTGGAGGTTGTAGCCGTCAGGAAAGCAAGAAAATGGGAGCGAGTTCCACAGACTGGAAGTGCGAGAGAAGCTGCAGGAGTAGAATTGTCGTCTGCATTTGGTTAATCTAACTGTGAATGGGTGGGACCCAGTTGCCTATCTGGTTGCACGAGTAAACACCTGTTGAGGAGGCACCAGTGACTTAAGTTCGTTCGAGCAGAACCCATGAAAGTATTAATAGAACAGACAAAGGGAGGCCACATTTCGTCGGTGGGGAAGTGGTTGTAGTCGAGCCGGCAAGTCAGTACCTATCACATTACTGATTCTCCTTTGGAGCCTGTCGAGTACACTGAGATAAACGGCAGGGGCACCTGATCATATATGGCAGCAGTATTCCATGCACGGACGAATGGTTGATTTGTAAATAGCTTAATTCTAACTAACGGCTTCCAGAAAAATAAAAAAAAATTTGCACGTGAATCATCGCAGTTGTCGCTGTGGAGTTAAAAATGAAAAGTACAAATCAAATATTCAATATTAGACAGATATATATATATATGCATCTTCAGAATATTATTTCTTCTGCTCTTTCTATTATTCACATAATTACAAAAAATACAAACTAAAATATATTAGCAGGTAGATGATTAACGAGACAGGAGCTTAATATATTGATAAAATTGAAGATGTATAGAGGAATATAATTTTTAATTTAAATTAGACAAATATATTTCAACAGAATATTTAGGCTTCCTTCTAATTTGTATTTTTTGCATGTGTAACGTCGAACACTTAGCCGTCTTCATCCAAAATTTGTGCTATTAATATTTCTTCATATTGTTTATATTAGTGAAGCTCATGAGACCTTCAACAGCTTCGACTTTTACGATTTAGTGTCTTCTTTTTGTTTTTTTTTAATACAGATAGTGTTTTTTGTCTGAGAAACAGAATTTCGTATTAATTGATATAAATAAACAACCGGAACTATTAAAATATGTTTGTTGGGACGGAGTGAAATGATTTAGTATACATACAGGAGGACATATCAACCGAAAATATGTCTTGAGAAAGTCTGCAAATCAGAAGAATTGATTAAAACTGTATATAAAATTATGTGACTTCCGGTACTCCATCCATCAAACTAAAATAGCCTTCGTGGCCTGATCGAAGCCAAATTTTGGGGAAAAGTTTAAACAGCTAAAGGGGTAAAAATTACAGTTGGTTTTACGGGAGTGCATGTTTAATACAATACATTTCCATTCATTTTTTAAATTAAATGCTTTATTATCTAATGTATAAAATACTCCTACTATTTTATAAACAATTTAGTGATTAAAATAACAAATACATATTTAATAAAAATGCATTAATGATTTTGAAAATTTATTTTTAAAGATTTTATATTTGCTAGAATACATTTTCTAGTTCACACTGCATTTGCAGGAACTACGAGGGTCATTCAAGAAATAAAGTGAATTTTTCTGTATAAGGACTTCTAATACAGATAGAAACTTACTTTTTAATTTTTTTTTCCTTTACTTCTTTTTCAAAGGGATTTAATTGTTTTGCAAATTGAAAAACATCTTTGAGAGTTTTGGAGATTAACAAAGATGGCCGACCAAAAGCATGCTCCAGGACTGAACAGAGGTCAGGTTGCTGAAGGGTGCAAAGCAGTTGAAATTCATAGGAGAATACAAACTGTGTATCATGCTACATGTTTCAGCCAAACAAATGTCTACAAGTGGGCTAATTTTTTAAAGAATGACGGAGCAGTGTTGCGGATGAAGACAGGCATGGGTGGCTACAGAAGTGAGGTCTCCTGAGGTGATCAAATCAGTCAATGACCTCATTCAGTCTGACAGATGACACTGAGCTTATCTGTTGGGACTGCACACAAAATTGATGACCTTGCCTAGTTGAAGGTCTGCAGCCGGTTGGTGCCAAAGATGCCAAACGGTGCAGACCATCAACGAGCTGAGCTGGGTACTGCCCCCTCATCTCCCTTAAAACCAAGACCTTGCTCCTTCAGACTTTCACCTGTTTGGTTCCTTGAAAGAGTTCACGAGAGGCATGAAGTTTGAAAGTTTCGATGAAGTCAAAAGTGCTGTGAGCGACGAACAAGGTAAACAGCAGAGGCGCCCGACCAGATATGACCGCAGTGTTCAGTGCACGGGTAGATGGTAGATTTGTAAATGTGCATGATGGATCCAGAAAACTTCCTGACCCGACATAGGAACCCTTCGTAGCAGTAGATTTAGCTACTTATTCAGTGTAGTCGTTCCACGTAAAGTCAGCTGAGAGAGTGAGGCCCAGGAGGAGTAGTGCATTACTCTCAGCGAGACTAGGTGGATCCATGCAGATGGCGGGTAGGAAAGATTGTCTATCATGGTTAAAAGTCTGTAGCATACTCTGAGTATCAGGAACCGAACATGTGAGTAGAGAAAATGAAAAGAACACTCATACAAAATAACAGAAACAGATAGTTAAAACTTCTAGTGTACATCATGAGAAAGGAAGGCTTCGCTGATTTGATACTCACAGGATAAATCGAAGGCACGATGGATACAGGAAAACAACGCATGATCTATCAAGTGAGAAGGAATAAATTGGATGGTGAAACAAAATTTAGGAAATATAACATAAAGTGAAGAATTGTGACAAAGGCAAGAAATTGCGTGGAGCCATAATTGACAACGTCCTGAAAGCATGCGGTAAATAGAAGAAGAAGATTATTTCATTTGCATTGTTTTTATCTATCACATTTTAATTCCTTTCTACGACTCTTATTTCCACCCAATTTTGTTTATATTGATTTCTACAACGTCATCTTATATTTTAGACTTTATAAAGCCGGATAATCCTTTCAATAAAGAAAACCTCGAGCAAAAATGAGGACTGACCGAAGCGTAAGAGCGGTATGCGTTTCGAATATACAAACGTAAACGAAAAATAAACAACTGGGGCAAAACTAATAAAACCAGAGATAATCACTTCAGTTCGAAATAGTTTATCGCCTGAAAAGATTTTATCTTATGCTTTTTTTTTACATCGTTTTGTTTTTACAAAATATATTTGGTTCATGTGAAGACTGATGTTATATATATATATATATATATATATATATATATATATATATATATTCTGAAAACGTGTCACACAACAGAATTCGGAACCATGGCTTCTGTCAATAGAAACCATTAAGAGTAGCCATGAAGGTCTGTTGAAACCATTATGATCAAACAGTTTAGTGTTCAGTCAACACGGAAATTTGTAAAATAATGAATGTCGTCAGTTGTGACACCTGTGGGAAATGAAGTTGACGGCGTTTGTTTGCTCATAATAAAAATATTCTTTCTTTCTTAATAATTTACAGAAAAGTGAAAATAAAGTTCATGGGAAAATCGACCACTTTCGTTTTTATATCAGTAGATCCAACAAAATGGTCTAAAAATGATATTTCTCTTTGACTAATTGTCTTGGAGGAAAATATCAACAGGTGGAGTGTTTGGGATCAATGAAACAGTAGCTTATCCTAATTGCAACAGAACAATCAAGACTTTGTTTATTTCGATAATTTCGGATATAAAATGATGCTATCTGATTTTTATTTTCGGAAATAAAATTTGCTCTTCGCAAACTTACATAGATTTTGGTAAATATGAGAATTCCATACAGACGAGAATATTGAAGATTTGTTATTTGCATTTCTAACTACAAACTGACAACCACAGGTATTACGATGCAATCAAATTCTATCTTTTTAGATACTATTAGTTAAATGTCAGTCAGTTAAGTGCCATACGGGAAACACGCTTAGGCGATCATGTCTCGAAAGTGACATGACTGACTGGGCAGAAGATTATCCCGCAACAGGTTGTCATTGCTTTCTGCGGTAGACTGATTGCCTGCCAAGGTTATAGAACCCAATCTGTCCTGTTATTTAACCCATAACTGGAAGGAAGAGACGGATTAATACATTTCCCAAGGATATTTGTGCGTAAGTGAATGCAATAAATTCAACTGGAATTTGAACTCAGCTCCCCGATTTCTCGTTCCGAGCCGATATCCAACGCACATAGTTAAATGTCGACGATTAAAATGTTATTTAAATTTTTTAAAAAAGTACAGATATTTTTTATGCAAAACAATACTGGTACATCACACAAGAGTGTACCATGGTTATGACAATTATGGCTGAAATTAAAAAGTATTTCTAAATGATCCTTTTGAGATTAATGAATACCATATTCATTATCATCAAGGGAATCATTTTTATAAAATGTTATGAATGCATTTACATTTTAAAACTACGTATTTGAGGGTTAAAACTGAAATACTTATGGCAGCAAGTTCGTTCATACCCAGAGCTTGCCTTAGAATTCCAGCTAGCGTACGTTCTTGTGCTGATGGCTTCGTTCATGTGCACGCAAGTATATATATATATATATATATATATATATATATATATATATATATATAATTTATTTGTTTGAACATCATTATTTTTAAATTAACTATGTCGGCTGTTAAAACCATTTCGCTAATCTTCGGAAATATATATATATATATATATATATATATATATATATATATATATATTTTGTGACAAACTCACACCTTTCTATATGAAGATTTCAGCTCATTCACTGATATTGAGAACTTTCAAATAATTCCAGGCACATATAATATATAAATAATACAATATATTTAACAAATTACACACACACATACATATATATATATATATATATATATATATATATATATATATATATATATACATACATATTTCACATATATGTATGTATGTATATATATATATATATATATATATATGTATTTCACACACACACACACACATATATATATATGTGTGTGTGTGTGTGTGTGTGTGTGTGTGTGTGTGTATTCTTCACAGACAAAGACTGATATAATACTGTAAATTCCTTGATTTACCTAAGTATATATCTTTCAGAATGTTTCTGATCTGCGCTCACTCAAGAAAATACGAAAAAGTTTTCATTATAAAAAATATTTCTATAATATATCACAGGTTGTAATGTAAATGTGGTATCAATTTATTAGACTGGATAGAAATTTAACTATCTTACAATGCCGGGAAGGTGCTAGACCACTAACTTTAATATGTATCTAAAAATACATCATTTTAAGTAGTTAAACGTGGTCCTTTTTTAAGTAGAAAAAACTAGACAAGGACCAGGTTTAATGGCGAAGACCTTCTGGAAACGACCATTACGTAGAAACGCAAGATGTCACTTTGTCATCATAAAAATGTCATGTTTACTTACTAAGGGTTTACGCAAGATGTGACCTTTCTAAATTGGGCGGACGTTTGAGGGATACCCCACCTGGCTACATGTCTTTTGTACGATGGATCAACAATGAAAACAGGTAAGACAATCTGATAAGAAAGAAACGCTGATATAAATATAGGACAATTGTAGTTTCTTTACACGTATGTAAATATATATAAGAAGATATTTGTTTCTTATGACTCGAGTCTTTCATAATATCTTTCAGTATATATTTCTATCCTCTCACACACACACACACGCATATAATTATATATATATATATATTTATATATATATATATATATATATATATATATATATATAATTTCAAGTGAAAGGACTCAAGTTTTTTTATTTTATTTTGAGAGCTCTGGTATTTATTTTATTTTAAACAGTGCTCAATATAATGAGTATCATAGAGCTTAATTATTATATATATATATATATATATATATATATATATATATATATATATATATAATTATATGGTTATATCAATTTTGAATTGCGACATAGAAATTTCTATGTTTCGAGATAGGTTTTCATCATCAGGCAATGTTGGTGTGGTTGTGCAGATGATTTACATTTAAATGACAAAATATATATATATATATATATATATATATATATACCATATAATTATATATATATATATATATATATATATATATAATTATATGGTATATATATATATATATATATATATATGAATGATTGTCATTTCTATAAATATGTGACAATCTCATCACTTGGTATCTTTCTATTTTAAAAACATACCCACCCCACTTATATACATACACGTATGCATATATACAGCACACCTAATGTCTTTGTAAATGAAAATGAATAAAATATTTTTGTTGCACTCAAACATTTTGCGAAACCAGTGATTAAATGTTTTCTCAAACTATTTGATGACGAAAGAGGGGGAAGGAAGAAGTAGCTTCATGTCTATTAAGTCAAAGTGAATATAAGCAATCTTGGTCAAATGTTGGTCTCAATTCTCTTAATGTTTTCTGACTTGGTAACAGAATTCAATTTGTTTCATAATATTTTATTTAATATCCCCATTTTACCTTTCACATATGTACTCAACTGCAATTAAAAGAAATCACCTTTCAGTCTCAAAAAACTACATCTTATACTACTACGGTGGCCATGTAATCATTGTTAGAGAAACACGGAACAAACCTCTGGTCAATACTGCAACCATGCTGAGCAGACGTTAGTTAGTGTTACAGGATTAGATCCAACAATCTGCTGTGAACAAGGCGAGTACATTCAAACTATCGATTACGTCCTGTCTGTCATCTATAAAATTCTACAAAAATTGACGACAAAGAAAAGGCTCTTTTCTCAATTTCAGACACAAATCTTGGGTCATTCCTTGGTATGATTTTCATAAAATTTTTAACAGAGGTGATATTATCATACAGTCATTTCATCAAATCGATTCTGGGGAAATTCCAAACCAGGTTCCAATGTCGGAACACTAAGTTTCTGTCCATTCAGTCACGAAATGCCTCTTTAAAATTAACATGTTTCAGATTATAAATTCATGCAAATTATGATTTTAGTTTTTATATCTTGTGATAGGAATGGTTCATAGTTTTTGCTCATTTTTTTTTTTATTGTTTGGTATTTTTTAAGGTGTCAATATGAGGAGAAAAATATACAAATTAATGTCTAATTCAAGATTACAATCACAGCGATACTAAATTTTGTGTTATTTTTTCATATCTGGTTGACTAATCTGTGATGGGAAAAGAAGGAAATTATTTCAAACATTCGATCCTTCTGTTGCAATATGGTAGAATTTTTTGGAACAACAATACTTGGGAGGTTTCTTCCAAATATTTTCTACTTATCTGTAGATACGCATGAATAAAACTGGCACTTGAACCGTAATGCGCATGTGCACAGTCGACTGTATGAAAAAGAAGGATGTCAATGGAAATATCACTGCTGACATAATGGTGACAGATGAAGACATTTTGACAGCGGGAATTTGCGACCAACGGACGCCATTTTTGCTGGCCAAGTAGTGTTTTAATTTGAAGTTTACTCAAAATTTGAAAGGCTACATTTTTGGCTGTTGATCTTTTGGGGGGATAATATTTGAAACTTATTCATGACACCTGTCAAAAGATTTCATGACTAATATAGTATGTAGATCGGTAAATAAATCATTATGAATTCAGAATTAGAAGCCGATAACTCTTATCATATTTCAGTCAATTTAAACATGAAGGATTGAGGAATGATTTGCTTATATAATATCGCGATAAAATGCGAGATATATAAATGCTGCATAAGAAAGCAGAACATATATATACATATATATATATATGTATATATATATGTTTTAAAAATATATTTGAATAAGAAAATATAAGATTTCTAAAAAGAGAGAAGATAAACTAACCAAACCAAATTTATTCACAACAATAAATATGTAAAGAAACCACATCTGTCGTTTATTTATTTATTCTCGAGTGAAAATCTTGTGAGATTATATTCACTATTTTCTTTCAATGTTGGATTACCCAATTTACCACATTTCGGATCGAGAATGGTCGATTATGTCACTGATGACGCTGTCTGTGCCAATATTTTCTTGTGCAATAAATTCATTGTCTTAAATGAGGTGCGTACGTCATTTCAGTTAAGGATTTGGGCATCTTCTTTTGTTTTGAGACATCCATTGTCCATTTGCCAGAAGAAAATCGTTTCTTAGAGGCCCCAATTGTAAACAATTCCACATTGTTTTTATTGGTAATACTGTTTTCATAGTATAACTTTTAAAAGTCATCAAAGACACTCTTTGATCAAAAGGAAGGCAGTTTCAAAGAAATTTCACCACCTGTTTCTATTTGACATTTAAATATAACACAGTCGCGCATCTAAAAGCTTCAGATATGAAATGTGAAAAACAAAAAACATGAAAATAGCTTGAATTTACACCAGCTCAAGCCATCTAACCTTTGTTTACAGGTGAAAAACTTAAACATAAAAACTTAAACATAAAAATAGATTTTTACTCTGTTTCTTACAATCATAGCACGACTAAAAACACCAAATCACATTTTATAAGGTTAAAGTAACAACTTAAAAAAACATTAGAAGCAGATGAAATTTTACAATAGATAAATAAAATCAGTAAAATCAGCAAATTAATAAAATAAAGGAACTGAAAAGAAAATTATATGGAGGCCTTTATACAGAGAGTACGCGCAACTGAAAATCGGCTGAATATCTATCTATCTATCTATCTATCTATCTATCTATCTATCTATCTATCTATCTATCTATCAGTTTTTTCATTAACTATCTATCTGTCTGTCTATCCCTGCCTGAACATATCTATCTATCTATCTATCTATCTATCTATCTATCTATCTATCTATCTATCTATCTATCTGTTTTTCATTAACTATCTATCTGTCTGTCTATTTCTGTCTGAACATATCTATCTATCTATCTATCTATCTATCTATCTATCTATCTATCTATCTTGTTTTGTCTGATATACAAGCGACCTTAATACAAAATATTAATACAGAAGCTTCAGCCACATGCAAAATAAAAGACTAAAATATTAGCGTTATTAACAAAGAAAAAATTCATACACTTAATATTTTCTATGAATGCTGCGACAGTGGTCTTACTGTTTTCGTTAAATATAGCTGAAAATGAATGTTTATTATGTTTAATCATGAGCCATTGTAAACATATTTTGGCTTAAATTTCAGGTGAAAATAAAGACAAAAATTGTCATACATTTGGATATTTTTTTATTATGTTGGTTCTAAGCTTTCGGCTCACATGAGCCATCCTCAGAGAGGTTATAGGGACATTAACATAAAGACATCCCTAATCAAAAAAGATTTTATTTTGTGTTAACATAAATCTTTGCTATGCAACGATAACAGTTTTATAGTATAATGTCTCATCACATACTTATTCTGTTTATACACATGCGTTCACACACACATATACACATGCAAGCACACAAACACAGACCCATATATATATATTTTTTCTAAACATATGCTGTTAAATATAAGAGACAATGAATGTCTATTATGTTTAATCATGAGCCGTTCTAAACGTCGTATTTTTGCTTTAATTTCAGTTGAAAATAAAGATAAAAATTCTCCAACATTTGTCTTTATTTTCAACTGAAATTAAAGCAAAAATACGACGTTTAGAACGGCTCATGATTAAACATAAGACATTCATTGTCTCTTATATTTAACAGCATATGTTTAAAAAATTACTTGCTGCCTCGATATACTATATATATATATATATATATATATATATATATATATATATATATATATGAAAAGAAATAAAGCGGACAGGAGGTAAACAATACTTTTCGCAATAATGTGACGGACTTTATCAAGGCAAAGTGTTGAAATTAATTTTATTTGAAATAAGTTATTTATAAAGGGATATTGTTGCGTATTAAAAAAAACGCTTGCAAATATTAGTAAGCTTAACTCGATATATTAAACATTTAAAAATGTCATTGTTCATCTTGGAAGATAAGTTTTTATGCGCAGTATAATGTTATGTTATGAGATGGAAACACAAACCTATGAATAATTTTTTGGTGTAGGAAAGTATTGTTTCCATTAGGAAATGTGAGTTTGTAAAAAAAAAAACTGTTGCGTAGATTAATATTTTGAAATTTTATGGCAGCGCTCTCGAGAAATTTTCTTCTGGGCAAATTGTTTTCTCTTTTGATGAATATGTCATTTTTAGGTTGAACTTGTGGTCGAATTTATTTCTGTGTATGACCAGTGCATTAGTTAAATTATTATTTACGAGGTTTTCCTGGGATCATAGATACTTTTTAAAAACATTTTTGCATGTTTCCCCAACATACTGTAAGAGGCAGTTTTTGGCAGTTTATTTTACATACGCTTGCCTCCAATTTATTACTGTCCTGGATTTTTCTAGATCTGATTATATCTGTAATAGTTTTAGAAGTGCTTGTGGCTATTTAATGTTTAGGTGGGATAAATTGTTCTTGATAGTGGATGTTATGGAATTGGTACGCAGTATTATGTATCTGGTATTGTTTATTGTTATTGCAGTTCATTGTGTTTTTGTTGCGGTTGGGTATTTTATTTGCCTCTCTCTGTCCGTTGTGAATAAAGTAATATTGATATTGTTGGTTTTGAACGTGTTTTTTATTTATGTTTCTCAAGCGGATAAATATTGAGGGCTGAAAATTATAAATGCTTTTAAACACAAACCTACGAATATACCGGATTTTATTGTAAAAGAGTAGTTTGAATAGAAGCTGACAAGGTCTTTTTTGTTGGTAGCTTTTATGTAGACGTCATAATTGAGTTCGTTATTAATTCTGTGTAATATGATAGCTTTGAAGGTAAGATTATAGTTAGTTTCAGTTTCAAAGGTAAATTCGACGCGGTTAAGTTGGTTGACAAAATTTTTGATTTTAGTATTTTGTTTATATAATAATAGAGAGTCGTCTATATATCTAAAACGGGAAGAGTTTGATCGTAGAATGTTTGTGAATAGATCCCTTTCTAGAAACTCTAAGAATAGACACGCAAAGGAGCCGCTGAGAGGCGATCCCACCGGTAAACCAAATTTCTTTTTATAGAAGTGGTCATCGAAAGTAAAGAAACATTGCTTAGTGATTTTTTGGAATAGTTTTATGATTTTATGTGTAGGAATAAGTAATTTTTTTTGTTAAGTATGCTTGTAACCGTTTTTGGCATTTGTCTATTGGGACGTTTCGAATTCTTATACCAATCCGTGTATATTAGCAAACACTTGCATATTATATTCCATTTGAAAAATATAAAAACATTAACTAAAATAATTAATAAATGCTTCTGATATTTTTTTATGTTCAGTACCCACGATTCTATATTTTTCTACCCTGAGAGTTCTTGCTATCTATATCTAAAACTTTTTGTTTTAGTAACCTGTCCATGTTCGTATCCAAAGCAAAAATAGTGGTGAATAGAATGTCGTAAACTATAAAAGACGTATTCACTAATAATTCTCTAGTAGTTCAGTCATCAAGGATAAGATTATTTTAGTATCCTGTTGTATCAACTGCTATTTATATGGTTGAGATTTGCATACAACATTAATAGCATTAACCATAAACTCCGGTACGATCTATTAATTTTTCAAATGGGTGTTTAATATTGGATAAAACGAAATATCAATTAAATTACTGCAGCTTCATTTTCTGTTATTGTATATAGTTTTTTTAAGCTACTAATAAAATATATTTGCTAAGCTTAACTTTGAATTACACAAAGACAGAAGAATTGAAAAAAAGCTGTTAACCGTCAAAGTTTTGAATGTTCCACCTGAAAAACAGTATGCGAAATTATGGATTTACCTGGACTAGGCCATAACCCTCTTTACCAAAAGACAAAACTAACTCGACAGAATTTACCTTATTTATATATTCTTATCTATAATATTCTACAGCGCTTAACTATAACGGCCTTAAAAGACGAAGAAACTTCTTTCTCTTTGTTAAATTTCCTCGAGTAGTGCATTTTTAAAAATTTATCTCTTAAGTTTATAACGCATACCATAAGAGGTTGAATATGTCTATATAATAAACAAACACATATATGAGGAAACCATATCTGTCAGGAAGCCTGATTCTAGTGTTGATTAATAGATTTGTTATTAGTTCTGTTTTTTTATTTTATTTATATTTCTTTTATTTCGTTTCATACTGGCTCAATATATTCTCTGCTAAACCAAATGAGATTAAAAAATAATAAAAACGGTTTTCACATGAGATATTTTACTATTTCTAGCGTGTGCAAATTGTTGCAGTGAAAAAAATTCTCGATAAATGTCTTAGGTGAACCAGGTTCAATTCTGGTTTGATTTATTGTTTTCGACTGCTTATTAACTCTTTGCTGGTTATTTAAACACAGAAAATATTTTTAGTTTGTAAGAATTTTTTTTTAGATAATAATAGTTTAGTGATACAAGTCTTTCTGATTATCCTATAGCTGGAGGAAGAAGAGATGGAGTAATAACTTTCCCAAGGGTAGTTGTGAATATATCGAACCCAATGGGAACTAGATCTCACCTCCTCGATTAACCATTCCGTATCATTATCCATTACCCCACCCCCAGCACATCACGCTTACAGCGCGTGACATTCGCAAACAGTCAACAATCTAAGTACTGACCAAACTCGACGTTGCTTAACCTCGATTATCGTAAAGAAACCGGTGGTGAAATTCTGGCATTTTCTGCTTATATATTGAAATGAGTTACATTTTTTTACTCGTTTTCATTCGAAGGCTGTAATATTTTTCTGGCCTGATCGTCTTTGCATGTGTTAAGTTATGTCTAACTAGCAGTGTAGCCCGGCGTTGCTCGGGTGTAATGAAAACGTTAAAACTAATCCATGGTCCTGGAGCTCAGACTCTTTGCACGTTGGCACGAAAGACTAAAAAGCAATAGTTGTTTCCAGTTAAAGCAAAACCGTAGACTGAAAGAAAAATGAATGGATGTAAGTCAAATTTTGATTTCCTGGTATCGATATCAAATAAGTTTTTTTCGTTGTAAACTGAATTTTGAAGGCTAAATAAGTCCTCTGAGTAAATGGTATCATGGCTGAGACTAAGAACTACAATTATACATACTTAGATCCAAGCCCAAAGCAAAAACTGAAATAAAAGGGCTGAAAAAATACAGACATACAGGCAAATAAACAGACACACACCCAAACATCTTGCCTTTGATATATATATATATATATATATATATATATATATATATATATTATCGATTTTCTGCCCTATTGTAAGAACTGCAACCTTGAAAGTTCTGAATATCGTTGCTTATGTCTTTGTCTATGAGTGTACCATAAAAATGATTAAAATCAGACCACTCCTTCTATAACCCAATTTATTCGATTATCGATTTTCGATTTATCGATTTTTGATTTATCGATGGTACCTCGACAGAAAATCTAGGTAAGAACACACGCAGATGCTTATAGTACGACTGTGTAAATTTTCAAGAAAATCGGTTCAGCCGTTTCGGAGTCTATAGGTAATGGACACACACACACACACACACACACAGAGAGAGAGAGAGAGAGAGAGAGAGAGAGAGAGACAAAGTTCAATTTATAAATAAGTTTAGATTTAGATATTTCCAGACAGAAATCCTCAGCTTTCGAATAATAACGAAATATATTACATAATTACAAATGACATACGATATATATATATAGAATTAAGTTTTGGTGATGCTTAGTACAAAGATTGCTTTACATGTAAAAAGGCATTTTTGTAAGCAGGTTTTTGAAATAAATGTTCGATATGGAGATATATTTCTGAGGTGAGGTTGTATTTACATTATTCGGACTATTGTCCTCGTCTTTGTTGCCATTTGTACGACGTTTCGGCCGTTATACGCTCCGGCCATTTTCAGCTGCTAAAAATTTCAAACCGAACCCTCGATTGAAAGTCATGAGTTATAACCTTCTAACCCTTGCGTAGTAATGCCTCTAAACGAAGCATTACTACGCAAGGGATAAGAATGATATATCCCAGTGATTGTAATAAAGGGTTCGTTTCAAAATTTCTAACACATGAAAAAAGCTGGAGCGTAAAACAGCGGAAACGTCGTATAAATGGCAACAAATATGAGGACAATCATCCGAATAATGCAAAAACTGCATTATTGTCATGTTTTCACTTTCCTTCGTCTAAAGGATAAAATAGTGAAAACTTCACAATACAGCCTTCACAAAACTTTGAAGTCGGCATGACACTGCTCAGTCATATAACAAACTTCTTTATAATTATTCTCTGTCTTACTCTCTAGCTTTCTTCCCCCCCCCCTCTCTCTCTCTCTCTCTCTCTCTCTCTATATATATATATATATATATATATATATATATATATGGCGGACCTGAAGCAGACTACCATCTCGTTTAATTTCGTTGTTTTTTGTTGTTTTTTTTTCTTTACTTTTTTCAGCGCAGTCCTATCGATTACCCCTTAGCTTTACAATTGACAAAAAAAGTTTGAAAACTTTCAGTATTTAAACATTTTCTGGGCAGATAAGTTTCTCATACAACGTTATAGTAAATCGAGCCTCCATTTTGAAACCAGTCGCCTGTAAATTTGTTCATTATCAAATTTTTTGAACGTTTTTCAGTGCAATATTATCTTTTACACCTTAAACTTTACAAATGGCAAAAAAAAAAATTTGGAAAAAATTTGGAAAAAATTTGGAAAAAAATTTCAATATTTAAACAATATAAGGGGATGGGGACCAGTTTCTCAAACAACTTCATACTAGACTGAAAATGGGGGATCGATTTACTTTAACATTGTATGAGAAACTGACCCCACACAACAAATTTGTTTAAATATTGTAATTTTCCAATTTTTTTTTAAAAATCGGAAAGTTTAAAAAAATAGAACTCCACTGAAAAAAGTTTAAAAAAATGAAAAACAACGAAATTAATATAAAGAATGCGACTCCAACGCGTGTGGATTGAAAATGGACGATCGATTTACTTTAACGTTGTATGAGAAAATGACAGCCCACCAAAGTGGTTTAAATATTGTAATTTTTCAAAATTTTTTTTTGATAATCGGAAAGTTTAAGTAACAATCGATCGGACTGAGCTGAAAAAAGTAAAAAAAAAAAAAAAAAGAAAAACAACAAAATTAAACGTGGTGGTAGTCTGTTTCAGGTCCGCCATATATATATATATGCATGTGTGTGTATGGCATATGGGATATTTTGACTGAGATTCACGCTGTGTTATAAGCCGATACAAGTATAACAGATCGTCTTTAGCAACAATTTGAAAGCGTTAAGGCAAATGTCGCACCGATATTTTTTCATGAATTCATCCTTTGAATATACGTATTGTGTTCTTGATTCATTAAACATTTGACTAATGCTCAACAGGTTATCTCTTGAAAATCTCAAACAAAATGTCTCCTATTAATATCTATTCTATTTAAAACCACAATCTAATAAAACAATAAAATAAAAAAGTGGTAAAATACAATTTCAAAATTCTATTTTTCAGGAAGTCACTCAATTTGGATATCCATTTTCAAGGTCTTCTTTATCTCCTCTACTGAAGTTTTGAATAGTCGCCATATTTCTACATATAAGCATTGTCTAACATTTAAATGTGATCCATCGTCTGATCTTAAATATAGAGTTATTTTTTATGAATATCAAGGAGTTCAAATTGAACGCTTTCACATACTCCTTGTTCGTACATATTTTCATGTCATTTTTTAAATTTCTGTTAAGCTACTTTTTGTAACAAAGCAAAATAATTATCAGTTATTAGTTCAACATCTACAATCACAATATCAATATATGCTTTTTACATCATGAATCAACTTGATTACAAAATTCACAATAATTTATTGATCTATAAATTTATGCACATTTCAACTCTCATTTTTGAAAAAAGTAAGGAATCCTGGGAGTCATATTTTACCTTTTTTAATCCTTACTTTGTTATGTTTAAAAACACCATCTAATTTTGGTGTCGATTTGACAATTACAAAATTTTTGACTTCCATAGACATAAAAGATATCAAATTAACGACTCTAAAATCCTAACGCAACATTTAACTATACTTATTATCCACATCCTCTACAATGTGATACAAACCAAAGCTTATAAAATATGTTTTATAGAAAATGCTGTAAAATTGTCATCATTGCAGTAAGTTTAATACATACCAGATGAATCCGTTAGAATAATAAACAGACAGAAATAATCTAATATTTTCGCTTATAAATAATTCGATGAAAGCCCAATGAACGAGCAGGACATGCTGAGTTATAAAATGAAATTATGCAACGTCTGACGTTTTAAAGATGGCTGTCTCCGATAGCAACACTTTTCAGCACTTTACATTTATGTAAATATCAGAAACTGGGCTGAGAAGGTCCTTCGTCTGCAGTGGCACTTCTGTTTGATTATCTCCAGAAATTATTGCGCCACACAGCCTTTCAACACCAGCAAATTTTACTGAGAGTTGGCTGCATAATTTACGTTCTATTCAAATCAACGACTTCCGGCTTGAATAAGTAGTTTAGTGTTAAAAACAGAAGTAATTTACTTCGAAGATTATAAATACGATTACTGTTAATACTGCTACGACTACGAAGAAAATACTACTAACCTAAATATTTATAATAATAATAGTAATAATAATAATAATATCGGCCAATATCGTCTCTTTTTACTTCAGATTCAAGTGTTATGAAAATTGAGATTTGAAGAAAATTACACATAGGAAGTTCATAAAGGGTTTTTTGATCTGTGAGGATAAAAAGAAAAGGATTGAAAATTCAGAGCGACTTGTTGTCACTCAATCCCCAGAATGTATTAACTACCACCATCACCACCACAACTAATAATAGTAATAGTATACATATTCTGAATTTCAATTAATAGCAATCCAGAATCACAACTTACGAACAACAATATTGTGCCGATATAGACAGCCAAATAGAAACTGGTGATTTTATAATGCCGTGAATGAAGCCATTTTTCTCAGAAGGAGCTTACAAATAGAAAAATTGAGTGGGGAGAATGACTTCCTGCGTATTGTGCGAAAAGCTTTTTCTTATAATAGCTATACGCTGCAATATGCTGAATCTGCTTGTTGAACTTGAATGTGAAAAAGAAATAAGATACTGGTTAATATTTTTCATATAAAATAAGTGGCATTCGCATACGGAATTTACGGGAAGATTTCCTGTAATCTGATTAACTTATATCACAAATGTCTCTTATTAGGTAAGTTGGTGATTTAGCAAAAACAGAAAAAAGTATATTTGCAAATTTTTATGTGACATCTGATTATTTTTATCTATTTGTCTGTCTCTTTCTCACTGTCCCTCTTTGTATATATATATATATATATATATATATATATATATATATATATATATAGTCATCCGCAGACAGATCTATTTCACTGTATCACAGTTCATCAGTACAGTTAGACATCCGATTACTTTTTACCCAGGATTGAAACTCGACCGAACTGGAGTCAATCGGCGATTCTACCTCTGAGCTATGGGCGCTCGATAGAAGAAGGCAGACATTTTGCGTGTACATTAGCATTATACACACGCCCAATAGTTGAGAGTGTTCTAATTCATTGCTGAATGAGCGATGTCTTTCAAAGTCTACCATTCTTCCAGAGAGAGTGAAAGAGAGAGAGAGAGAGAGAGAGAGAGAGAGAGAGGGAGCGACAGGCAAACAGACAGAGACAAATATATACATATGAATAGAATAAGTAAAGAACAAATAGGAAAATAGTGTCTTTAATCTAACATGTTACACTTTAACAAGCTTCTTCAGAGGTTTATTAAAGATGAATGATTTAAAAAATCCAGAGAGCGTATGTTGATCGTGGTATAGTTTCATTGGTCAGATACGTGTCACGTGTGATAAAATAATGGATGAATATTAAATGTAGAAAAAAAAACTTGTGTTTATTTATGTGTGTATGTGTGCCAATGCGTAATAAAAACCATTAGATGTTTATTATGAATGTAAGTATATGAAAGCGAATAATAATGTGTGCTACGCGCATCCAAACCAAAGAGGAACTAAGTGTGTGGATATGTCGATAATATTAGTATGTGTTTATGACAGTGACAAAATATATTTCCGTTCAATAAAAAGGTAACAAGTATTGTATACATGTGTCAAGTGATGGAACGAATTTTCATTTTAAATAAAATGAGAGAATCAGTTATGAATGTATGTGTTGAGAGGTAATCACGTGTGAATGTGTGAATTTATGAGTCAGTAAAGAATTATGCACGTGTCAAGTGATGGAATGATTTTCTATTTTAAATAACGTGAGAGAATCATGTATGAATGTGTGCGTATATAAGTATGAACCGTAAACGAAATAAATAAATAAATAAATAATAATAATAATAATTAAAGAGCTTTTTTGAGAACTTTCCGTTTTCATAAGCCAATATTAAAGAATTTATGTATAATTACAATTAATCAGAATAAATGATATACCATAATAAAAATAGTAAATAATAAGTAAAAATAAAAATATCAAAATGTAAAAATAATAATAATAATAATAATAATAATAATAATAATAATAAGAATTACAGTTAGTAGATTCTGTAGAAAAGCAAAACAGTAGCCAAGAACCAACTAATGCGGCAAAAAATATGAAAATGAAAGCCAAAGATAAAGCTCTTGAAAAGATGAAACAGCGCTGGCAAGACAAACCTCTGCATGGCCAATATCCAGTACGTGCCAATAAATCCAATGTTGACAAAGTTAATACTCATCGATGGTTACGTGCATCTGGATTAAAGTCTGAAACTGAAGGATTTATACTTGCAGCACAAGACCAAAGTCTTTTCACGAGAAACTTTCAGGCAAATATTATGCATAATAATATGGATCCAAAATGCAGGTTTTGTGATAAACACCAAGAAACAATAGACCACCTAATCTCAGGCTGTTCTGTGCTTGCCCCAAACGAATATAAAAATCGCCACGATAGAGTTGGGCAATATTTACATTGGGCAATGTGCAAACATTATGGAAAAGCTGTAAACAAACACTGGTATGAACATCATCCAGCACCGGTTACAGAAATAGAAGATGTAACCATTCTATGGGATTACACCATCTACACAGACAGAAAAATTGAAGCAAACAGGCCAGACATTATTGTTAAAAACCAGAAGGAGAAAACTTGTCTATTAATTGATATGGCTTGTCCAGCGGATTGTAACATAGCAATCAAGGAATTTGAAAAACTGTCAAAATATAAAGACCTGGAAATTGAAATAGAAAAAATGTGGAAATTGAAAACAAGAGTTGTGCCAGTGATAGTAGGTGCACTTGGAATGATAAAAAATGGAACAAAACAACACATTGAAAGAATCCCTGGAAACCCCAGCTTAAGAGATATACAAAAAATTGTATTATTAAGTACAGCCCACACACTAAGGAAAACGTTATCTATGTAATGCTGGGGATGATAGGGAGGATAGAAAAACATGAAATGGAGTCATAACAACACGCCACTACCTGCCTTAGGTCTCCCCGCAGACTTGGTTGGTAGTGAGACCAATGCAGAAATCTAAATATGATGAAAAATGACATAATAATAATAATAATAATATGGATGAAGACACTCATTCAAATCTCAATGAAGCAATATATGCATCAGCAATAGCAGCAACAAAAAATTGTGCTTCAAATTAAAAACAAGGCAGCCTCATTGACATGAAGATCCACCTTGGAAAAGAAAAATAGATAAAGAAATCGAAGAACTTAGAAGTGAACTATCAGTACTGAATGAACTGAGTAGAGGAATAAATGTAAGAACTAGAAAAAGCAGAAGAGTCGAAAGAAAATACAACATGAGAAATGAAAATGAAGTCCTATCAAATAAGGAAAAAATAAAGCATAAAATACAACTGAAGGCTCAAAGAATAAGACGCTATGAGAAAAGATCAAGATTTTACAGACAAAACAAGATTTTTCAAACCGATGCAAAGAGATTTTACAGGGAAATAGGTAAAAAAAGAATTGAAGTGGCAGTCACCCCCAGAATGGAAGAAGTTACAAAGTTCTGGGAAAATAACATAGCAAGGAAGTACATTGGATTGCGCAAGAAATAGAACGAATGAAAAATAAACCAGAACAGTCATGGGCTGGAATTACAGAAGAAGATGTTAAATCTGCACTAAAAAATCACACAATTGGAAATTCTCAGATATAGATAAAATTCCTAACTTTTGGCTATATTATTTCAATACAGCACATAAAAACACCAGCCAAAGAACTTCAAGAAATGGTTGACGATCCCACTAAAATTCCTGCATGGATGACCAAAGGAATTACATTTCTTCTACCCAAGAATGGTGACACAAACAACCCGAAAAACTACAGACCAATTACATGTCTTCCGACAACATATAAACTATTAACATCTATTTTAACAAAACAGACATAACAATTGTAAGAATTGAAGCCAGAAGAGGCTTATAAATACCTAGGTGTAAATGAGAGTGAAAACATTCACCATAAAAAAATGAAAGAAATAGTGCGTAAAGAGTACTATAGAAGACTACGAATGATATTAAAAACTGAATTGAATTCTCAGAACAGAGTTATGGCCATTAATAGACTTGCAATCCTAGTTGTCCAGTATAGCTTCAAAATCTTAAACTGGACTCTAAACGACATCAGGCGAATGGATTCTAAAACAAGAAAGCTTCTTTCTAAGCATAAGATGCATCATCCAAAGGCTGATGTAGACCGTATATACATACCCCGTAAAGAAGGTGGAAGAGGTCTTATTCAGCTGGAATTGTCATACAAGACAACAACTAATGGCTTACTAACATACATAGAAACAACAAAGGATTGGATGAGACAATTAGT
Source organism: Ascarosepion bandense (assembly GCA_037127315.1). Taxonomy (NCBI): domain Eukaryota; kingdom Metazoa; phylum Mollusca; class Cephalopoda; order Sepiida; family Sepiidae; genus Ascarosepion; species Ascarosepion bandense. The sequence continues at coordinate 3,879,436 of JBBBDQ010000335.1, forward strand.
AAGGCAACATGAAGAAAGAAAGAAAAAATATTCAATAATAAAAGAAGGCAGTAAATACAAACAAGATTTACAGTTAGTAGATTCTGTAGAAAAGAAAAATAGAAGCCAAGAATCAACTATTGCGGCAAAAAAATGAAAAGATAAAGCTCTTGAACAGATGAAACAGCGCTGGCAAGACAAACCTCTGCATGGCCAATATCCAGAACGTGCCAATAAATCAAATGTTGACAAAGTTTATACTCATCGATGGTTACGTGCATCTGGATTAAACTGAAGGCTTTATTCTTGCAGCACAAGACCAAAGTCTTTTCACTAGAAACTTTCAGGCAAATATTATGCATAATAATATGGATCTAAAATGCAGGTTTTGTGATAAACACCAAGAAACAAAGACCACCTAATCTCAGGCTGTTCTGTGCTTGCCCCAAATGAATATTAAAATCACCACGTACATTTGGGCAATATTTACATTGGACAATCTGCAAACATTATGGAAAATCTGTAAAGAAACACTGGTATGAACATCACCCAGCACCGGTTGCAGAAATAGAAGATGTAACCATTCTATGGGATTACACCATCTACACAGACAGAAAAATTGAAGCAAACAGGCCAGACAACCAGAAGGAGAAAACTTGCCTATTAATTGATATGACTTGTCCAGCGGATTGTAACATAGTAATCAAGGAATTTGAAATACTGTCAAAATATAAAGACCTGGAAATTGAAATAGAAAAAATGTGGAAATTGAAAACAAGGATTTGTGACAGTGATAGTAGGTGCTCTTGGAATGATAAAAAATGGAACAAAACAACACATTGAAAGAATCCCTGGAAACCCCATCTTAAGAGAAATACAAAAAAATTTTATTATGTACAGCCCACACACTAAGGAAAACATTATCTATGTAATGCTAGGGATGATAGGGAAGATAGAAAACATGAAATGGAGCCAGAACAACACGCCACGACCTGCCTTAGGTCTTCCTGCAGGTGGCAGGTTGTGTAACCATAGCAAAAATCGAAATATGATGAAAAATGACATAATAATAATAATAATAATAATAATAATAATAATAATAAATCATCATCAATTTCATCAAACAGTGCATGTCTATATGGAAAACAACCCTTTACCTCAATCATATAAATGGAACCTATAAGTCTGATGAAATAAACATCAAAAGAGGTATATTTCAAGGTGATTCTTTATCTCCCTTACTATTCTGCATATCATTAATAGCACTAACCAGTCAACTTAATAAGACAGAATGTGGTTATAAAATAGGCCAAAAGAAAATAAGCCATCTATTTTACATGGATGACTTAAAGTTATATGCTAAGAATGATAATGAGCTGGAAGGTCTTCTGCAAACTTTAAAATGCTTCAGCGAAGACATTGGAATGAAATTTAATTTGAATAAATGTGCTAAAGCTACAGTTTTACGTGGATCAATACAAGAAACATCCTCAATTAGCCTAGACCCTGCTGTAACAATAAAAGAATTGAAACCAGAAGAAGCTTATAAATACCTAGGTGTAAATGAGAGCGAAAATATTCACCATAAAAAAATAAAAGAAATAGTGCGTAAAGAGTACTATAGAAGGCTACGAATGATATTAAAAACTGAATTAAATTCACAGAACAGAGTTATGCCATTAATAGCCTTGCAATCCCAGTTGTCCAATATAGCTTTAACATCTTAAACTGGACTCTAAACGACATCAGGCGAATGGATGCTAAAACAAGAAAGCTTCTTTCTAAGCATAAGATGCATCATCCAAAGGCTGATGTAGATCGTCTATACATACCCCGTAAAGAAGGTGGAAGAGATCTTATTCAGCTGGAATTGTCATACAAGACAACAACTAATGGCTTACTAACATACATAGAAACAACAAAGGATTGGATGTTACAATTAGTAAGGCAACATGAAGAAAGAAAGAAAAAAATATTCAATAATAAAAGAAGGCAGTAAATTCAAACAAGATTTACAGTTAGTAGATTCTGTAGAAAAGCAGAACGGAAGCCAAGAGCCGACTATTGCGGCAAAGAATATGAAAATGAAAGCCAAAGACAAATCTCTTGAACAGATGAAACAGCGCTGGCAAGACAAACCTCTGCATGGCCAATATCCAGTACGTGCCAATAAATCTAATGTTGACAAAGTTAATACTCATCGATGGTTACGTGCATCTGGATTAAAGTCTGAAACTGAAGGCTTTATTCTTGCAGCACAAGACCAAAATCTTTTCACGAGAAACTTTCAGGCAAATATTATGCATAATATTATGGATCCAAAATGCAGGTTTTGTGATAAACACCAAGAAACAATAGACCACCTAATCTCAGGCTGTTCTGTGCTTGCCCCAAATGAATATAAAAATCGCCACGATAGAGTTGGGCAATATTTACATTGGGCAATATGCAAACATTATGGAAAAGCTGTAGGCAAACACTGGTATGAACATCACCCAGCACCGGTTACAGAAATAGAAGATGTAACCATTCTATGGGATTACACCATCTACACAGACAGAAAAATTGAAGCAAACAGGCCAGACATTATTGCTAAAAACCAGAAGGAGAAAACTTGTCTATTAATTGATATGGCTTGTCCATCGGATTGTAACATAGCAATCAAGGAATTTGAAAAACTGTCAAAATATAAAGACCTGGAAATTGAAATAGAAAAAAATGTGGAAATTGAAAACAAGAGTTGTGCCAGTGATAGTAGGTGCACTTAGAATGATAAAAGATGTAACAAAACAACACATTGAAAGAATTCCTGGAAACACCAGCATACGAGAGATACAAAAATGTTCTTATTAAGTACAACCCACGCACTAAGGAAAACTTTGTCCATGTAACGCTATGGATGATAGGGGATATAGAAAAAACATGAAATGGAGCCATAACAACACACCATGACCTACCTTAAGTCTTCCCGCATACTTTGTTGGTCGTGCGACCATAGCAGAAATCGAAATATGAAGAAAAATGACACAATAATAATAATAATAATATTAATAATAATAATAACTACAACAAACTTCCTCAATTAGCTTAGACCCTAAACCATAAAAGAACTAAAGCCAGAAGAAGCTTATAAATACCTAGGTGTAAATGAGAGCGAAAAATACACCATCAAAAATGAAAGAAATAGTGCGTAAAGAGTACTATAGAAGGCTACGAATGATATTAAAAACTGAATTGAATTCTCAGAATAGAATTATGGCCATTAATAGTCTTGCAATCCCAGTTGTCCAATATAGTTTCAACATCTTAAACTGAACTCTAAATGACATCAGGCGAAAGGATTCTAAAACAAGAAAGCTTCTTTCTAAGCATAAGATGCATCATCCAAAGGCTGATGTAGACCGTCTATACATACCCGCAAAGAAGTTGGAAGAGGTCTTATTCAGCTGGAATTATCATACAAACAACAACTATTGGCTTACTAACATCCATAGAAACAACAAAGGATTGGACGACACAATTAGTCAAGGAACATGAAGAAAGAAAGAAAATATTCAATAATTAAAGAAGGCAGTAGATACAAACACGATTTACAGTTAGTAGATTCTGCAAAAAAGCAAAACAGAAGCCAATAACAAACTATTGCGGCAAAAAAATATAAAAATGAAAGCCAAAGATAAAGCTCTTGAACAGATGAAACAACGCTGGCAAGACAAACCTCTCTGCATCACCAATATCCAAAACGTGCTAATAAATCCAATGTTGATAAAGTTAATACTCATCGATGGTTACGTGCATCTAGTTTAAAGTCTGAGACTGAAGGCTTTATTCTTGCAGCGCAAGACCAAAGTCTTTTCACTAGAAACTTTCAGGTCAATATTATACATAATAATGTGGATCCAAGATGCAGGCTTGTGATAAACACCAAGAAACATCTAATATCAGGTTGTTCTGTACTTACCCAAACGAATATAAAAATCGTCACGATAGAGTGCGGCAATATTTACATTGGACAATGTTCAAACAATATGAAAACATGTAAAGAAACATTGGTATGAACATCACCCAGCATATGGGATTAGACCATCTACACAGACAGAAAAATTGATGCAAATAGGCCGGAAATTAGTGTTAAAAACCAGAAAAAAAACTTGCCTATTAATTGATATGGATTGTTCATCGGATTGTAGCATAGAAACCAAGGAATTCGAAAAACTGTCAAAATATAAACCTGGAAATTGAAATAGAAAAAATGTGGAAATTGAAAACAAGAATCGAGCCAGTGATAGTAGATGCACTTGTAATGATAAAAATGGAACAAAACAACACATTGAAATAATCCCTGGAAACCCCAGCTTAAGGAATATACCAATTGTCTTGTTAAGTGCAGCCCACACACTAAGGAGATCTTTGTCTATATCACGTTAGGGATGTTTGATGAGATAGGAAAAAAAAAACATGAACTGGAGCCATATCAACACACCACGACCTGCCTTAGCTCTTCCAGCACACATGGTGGGTAGTGCGACCATAGCAGAAATCTAATTATAATGAAAAATGACATAATAATAATAATAATAATAATAATAATAATAATAATAATAATAATAATACTTGCAGCACAAGACCAAAGTCTTTTCACGAGAAACTTTCAGGCAAATATTATGCATAATAATATGGATCCAAAATGCAGGTTTTGTGATAAACACCAAGAAACAATAGACCACCTAATCTCAGGCTGTTCTGTGCTTGCCCCAAACGAATATAAAAATCGCCACGATAGAGTTGGGCAATATTTACATTGGGCAATGTGCAAACATTATGAAAAAGCTGTAAACAAACACTGGTATGAACATCATCCAGCACCGGTTACAGAAATAGAAGATGTAACCATTCTATGGGATTACACCATCTACACAGACAGAAAAATTGAAGCAAACAGGCCAGACATTATTGTTAAAAACCAGAAGGAGAAAACTTGTCTATTAATTGATATGGCTTGTCCAGCGGATTGTAACATAGCAATCAAGGAATTTGAAAAACTGTCAAAATATAAAGACCTGGAAATTGAAATAGAAAAAATGTGGAAATTGAAAACAAGAGTTGTGCCAGTGATAGTAGGTGCACTTGGAATGATAAAAAATGGAACAAAACAACACATTGAAAGAATCCCTGGAAACCCCAGCTTAAGAGATATACAAAAAATTGTATTATTAAGTACAGCCCACACACTAAGGAAAACGTTATCTATGTAATGCTGGGGATGATAGGGAGGATAGAAAAACATGAAATGGAGTCATAACAACACGCCACTACCTGCCTTAGGTCTCCCCGCAGACTTGGTTGGTAGTGAGACCAATGCAGAAATCTAAATATGATGAAAAATGACATAATAATAATTAAAGATCTTTTCTGAGAACTTTCGGTTTTCGTAAGCTAATATCAAAGAATTTTTTGTAGTTTGACAAATTATTTTGAAAGCTTAAAGTCATAGTCTTACAGAAAGAAAATAACTCAGAGAATGACTAAGTAAAATACATAGATTATTGTTTATTCTCGAACAAAGTAGCACACACCCTTACATACAGACACCCGCACGCGTGTAAGCAAGTGCGCATGCACATATACACAATTACAACCACACAGAAACACGCACGCACCACGCTCCACACACACACACACACACACACACACACACACACACACACACACACACACACACAAATATATATATATCTATGGAATGCTATATGTAAGCTGCATTTTTTCATTGATGTATGTTTCATAAAATAATATAGACTATTTTGTCGATGTATTTTATGTAAATTTTTTTCATATCGACTGATAAGCTTAATAGCATTATCGTTGAAAGAGGAAAGAAAAACACTAATATTGATACATGTTTGTATTTAATCTTTTCTGAGCTTTCGGCTTATCGACAAAACTTTTCTATATTATTTAATGAAACATGCATCAATATATATATATATATATATATATATATATATATATATATATATATACTGTAATGCTTGTTACAATATATATATATATGTAAATGTTTTTTTAAAATACAAAAATAGACATATTTCTATCTGTAAACAGACAGTTATAGGAAAAAAATTGCTCAATGCAAATTCAAATAACAAAAATAAAGACTAATATCAATATGTATATCCAAAAAATCATTAAAAAAACAGCTTAGTCTGAAGGAAAAGTCCTTAAACTAAATAAAAACAAAGTTTTCTCGACAAAATGTTTATGCTATCATGAAGAGGATAGCTGAAAGTATTTTTTAATTATTTTAAAAAATATTTTAATTGATTCTAACAGGTTCATTTAGTTGTAGAAAATCATTTTTCTCTCGTCAGTGTGAGGCCAGATTTTACGTCAAAACGTAATATTACGCAAAGGTATTTTTGACTGTGAAAGACACATTAATTTGGAAATTCTTGCAAAAACAAAATAATGGTAGGATTTTGATGAAAATTCCAGGATTTATTCATAATTGACTGAAACCAGTTTCGAAATAATTATTTTTAGAAAATATTAGAAAAACCATTTTACCCAACTCCAGTTAATTTCCGAAAATATTGAAAAATGCGACGTGGTCTCAAAATATGGATAATTTTAATTAAATTCAGAAGTCTTTGGGGAATGCTAATCAACTGTCTTTTTTCTTCACAACCTGTTCATTTTTAGAAAATCTGCTTAGAATTGCAAAAACAAAAATTGCAAAAACAAAAATGCAATTATTTTTTTTGATAAACTTCTAAATGCTTTTATAAACATAAATTAAAATGATATCACAGACCGAATAGAAAAAAAATCCATTAATAATGAACTTATACAAGAATTGTTTTCATTTTTATTATTTTTTATTGAGTAATTTCTAAAATGTTTCAAAAGTTTTTTTTTTAAATTTCCTCCTCATAGGTCTTTCAAATTTTTTGAAATTAATGTGTAGCGAATATATTTACTAATCGCAAAATCTAAAAGCTTACTATAAATAAGGGTGCTCATTCTTTGTTAAATAATTAAAACATTTTAATTTTCTGCACCTTGATTACCCGTATTTTGTTTGTACGGGTGGCTGTACCCGATCTGTATCATTAAAAGGTCTTGTGATTCAAGGGTTGTCCTCCCTTACATGATAAAACAAACCTGTATATAAACCTTTTTATACCAAATTCGTCTTCCATACTTTTGCCCAACTACTGTAAATCATCCATTTACGCCTCTGATAAGGTTATGACACCTGTGATAACAAGGCTACCGTAATTGAGAAAGGTTTTTTGAAAAATTTCAAGCAGTAATTCTTGTCTCAATGGAACTTCAGACAAGTGTAAATTAGGTAATTTGAATAAAATAATGTGTCAACGAGATGTACTTTATTTTTGTAATATTTTTTAAAACCCAGAATTGACTACTGTTTACAACCGATGAAACATAGGAGGAAAATTTGAAGTTTAAAAATGTTTTTTTAAATCTATTTTTTTTTTATTCCGATCAATATAATTTCGGTTTGAAATACACCAGGATATTTTTCTTACTGTAATTAGTAAGTTTAATATCTTGGATTTCAATTAAAGCCAAAATTATAGCTTCAAGAAACCTTTTTTTATTTTTCAAAATTCAATGTAAATTGAAGTATCGAAAATTTGAGTGGAGGTACATAAATTTAAGCTATAACATTTCAGATGAAAGGCAACATTTCAGATGAAAGACGACATTTCCGCTTCCGTAGTTTTCCCACATTCGACATCGTCCGGAAGTAACTTAGAGGTTTTGTCTCTATATTTCTAAAAGAAGTAATGGACTTTTATTTATTAACCCGTGATATTTTTATCACATTACCAGATGTCCATATTTGAGTAGTAGCTCCGTTTATTATTTTAAACAATTTTGTTGTCGTCTACCGACTTGAATATTTGAGAAATCTCATTAAAGAAAATGCTCCCTTTGGCAGCATTCGAACATGCGTCCTTCATTGCAGTAAAAGTGGTAGTTAGATCCGATGTACTCTTAACCACCTCGGCTACGAGGAGCATCTCTGATTAGATAAACTTGCACAAATATATAAATATTTACACATCTACACATAGATTCGAGACCTACATCAGAATTTCGGCTTTCTAATTTTTATATGTGTGCCGGTAGTCATATATGTGCTTTAGTCGAGCGTCAGGTGAGATCACCACGGCTAGATCGAAAAATATAGCAACTGGATGTTGATTATAGCGATATTAAGAACGTTTCTCCTTAATCAGAATATATTTTACTTATGTCTGTTAATTCGTTCTCTAGTTGAGTGCAGCACGAAAACTTACCTATTGGCCAACACACACATACACACACGCATATATATATATATATATATATATATATATATAGTTCAGATGAAAGGCGACATTTCAGATGAAAGACGACATTTTCGCTTCCGTAGTTTTCCCACATTCAACATCGTCCGGCAGTAAATTAGAGGTTTTGTCTCTATATTTCTAATATATATATATATATATATATATATATATATATATATATATATGTTAAAATTATCAAGATCAGCCGATTACCCCACAACGTTTTCAAACTGTCGGTATCGTCAGGCTTTAAAGATTAAATAATTTCTGAAATCTTTATTTTGAACACACAACAGAAATTTTAAAACAAGGGTAGGATTGAGTGAAGAAAAGCGAAATAGTACTTTTATCCAGGTTTTATCCAGGTTTTTACTCACCTAAAATTTAGTATTTCAGTCCTTTCATTTAGTAACTTTTCTTATTCTGGAAATTATAATGTAGTCAAAATTTTCTCAATATACTTTAGCATAGATTCGCATTTTTGTTATATCTTCTTTTAATTTCTACACATATTTGGCTGGTTGTCTACAATTTCTAAGAATTTCTAGCTTTATCTATCTAACTATCTATCTATCTATTAGGATATATATATATATATATATATATATATATATATATATATATATATATATATATATATCCTAAGTTTTCTTTTCTTGATATTTTTAGCTGGTGGCAGACATCAGAAATGTTTACCTGCATTTTAATTTGCTTCATTAAATTGTATGTCCGTCTGCGTCTACAAATGAAGAATATATATATATATATATATATATATATATATATATATATATATATATATATATATATATTTGTCTGCGTCTGTGCGTGTGTGTAAATATACTGCTTGGAATTTGGTAATTGTTTGCGGAGGCATATATACACTCAAGTCCGTACGTATATATATATATGAAATGATTGTTTAAAAACTATTTTTGATCGATACTCGTATTTAAGTAGATATTTCGTTTTTATAATTAAACAGTATTATATATTTTTTCTACCGGCCTCATTATTTACGATAAATTTTTGTTACGAAAGTATGAACATCGTTCAAATCTAATGCTCAAACTAATAATTTCAAATTGTCGGTTGTTTATAACAATTATTTGTTTGAACATTAATTGTGATCGATACACATATTTTCGTAACAAATATTTATCGCAATTAATACGACACTCGTATTTAAGTAGGTATTCTGTTTATAATCAAACAGTATTATATATTTATTGTTACCAGCCTGATTAATTACGATAAATGTATGTTACGACGATGTGTGTCATTCGGCAGAATTCGAACCTGCGACACCTATCTACATAGGGGAAGCCATCAATTGATCTAGCGCGTCTTAGACCTCCTGGTCACGAATGACCAACAGTCTAAACGAAGTCAAATCAAGCCTATATAACACAATTTTCGATTCGCGCAAGTAACCATATCTGCACTGAAATGTATGGTAAAGTCAACAATTGTAAACATGTTACATTTACGAAATTGGTTATAAACAACCAACAATTTGAAATGATTTGTTTGAACATTATTTTTGATCGATACTCATATTGAAGTAGATATTTTGTTTATAATCAAACAGTATATATATTTATTTCATCCGGCCTGATTATTTACGATAAATTTTTGTTACGAAAATGTGTGTCATTCGGCAAAAATAATAAATATACTATTTGATTATAAACAGAATATCTACTTAAATTTCGTTAATCTTCTTTAATTAAAATATGTACACATACACATTGGCCTTTTATTTAAGTAGCTGTGACCATAAGATATTTTACAAAAATGTCTACTTATTAAATAATATGTCATCAATTTAATGGATATAAGCTTTTAATTATGCTCATGTTGAAATCATGAATTTCATTTCATGTAATTGTATGAAGAAGAAATTTAACAACTCATTGTTGCTCGGCTCTTGTATGAGAAAATTTCAAAAGTTGTTGATTTCCTACAACTTTCTCACACGAGTATCTCTGCGTTTCACTGCGGATGGTCAGAAGTAGAAGACAGTTCTAGTAAATGGCATTTCAATGGATAGAAATCCTTTGTTGATGAAATAAGTCTAGTGATAGTTACAGAACTAGTTCAAACAGATACAAAGGCATCAGTAGCTAAAATTAAATTTATTTACAACAAAGTTATAAGGAAAAGCATCACTGAATGTACAACACCTCAAGCCTTGAAGCAGATAGGCTACAGCTGCAAAAGACTAAGCCGGATTCTACTCCTGTGAAATTAGAACATTTGACAGAAGCTAGGGATCACAAAATTTGTACAATAGTTAATTGATTGGTTTATTTTTTAGTCGTATATTTAATGCCGAAATCTAAGTACTATGATCGAAATTAATAAATATGTGTTGGTGATATTTCCACAATAAACATGTATTACTGTGATTTTCACTATAAATTTGTATTACTAGTATTTTCACTATAAAAATATGTTGTTTATAATTTCATTATATAAATATGCATTTCAGGAATTTTCACAATAAAAATGTATTTTTATACTTTTATAATGTTTTGTTTTTGTTTCAAGGTTCACTACATATCCATAGCTGGGATCCTAACACAAGGGGTGAGATCGAACCTGGGAATTGCATCTTTTAAGAAGAGGTTCCAAGCTTCACAAAACCCCCAATCTCGTGATTGCAGGTTTTGTGAAGAATGGAGTTTATCGTTATACTCAGGACTATTGTAAAATAGAGAGTTGGAGGAAAACGTTGCTCAATCTGACTAATCTTGATTTTTGCGATGGCCTTCCGATGGTAAGAAGAGCATTTGCCATAGACAACAAGAATACCTTGTAGTTAGTATTTTGGTATGTTATTGTAGTCTAGTTGTATGGAGGATATTTTTGGCACCAATAAATCATCGTTTAAATTCCTTAACATATTTAGACACAGATAAAATAGTAATGGTGAAATGCTTCATGGTACAGGGAAATAAATTTTCAGTGTGAAGATGAACTCAGGAGTCACTAGTTTTCAATTCCATAAAGCTCCACTTTGGGGTGGTGGAAGAAAGAGATTTGAAACTGAGATGGGCATCTAACCAAAATGTCATAGGAAGAATATGGTCCCAATTTTCGAAAGAGTTTTCTCAGAATATCGGTGAATAAGCACCCAGATAGATCTTAAAGCTAAGGTCTTTAACCCAGTCATAGAAAAATTTACTTTTAAAATTAACCGGTTAGTTTTTATTGGCAAAAAATTGTTTTGCTATTGTAATATAACAATCTGGCCCCACCCGAGGAAGGCTGATGCAAGCGAGGGTGTTTCCGGTCGTTGAAAGGAACGGATGTTGTTTGACCTTATTTCCGGCAGCAGCGGAAATAACTACAGAGGCAAACAGAACAGGTGTCTCTGAGAATTACGTGGGCGTGCGTGGGCGAGGCAAAACCGGAAGAAAAAGTCCCGGTTCTGGAAGATTATAAAAAGACCTCGGCACACGGATTCGCCAGTAGAGGAGCAACAGAGGTCGGCCGGTGAAGAGAGACACAACAGATAAGACTACACTCCCGTCAACCCATTAGAAGCGCGCTCTCTCAATTCTCTGTTCCCCTTCTACACGGTCCATCGTCATTAATAAAAATATAACTTTATATTTTTATATATATGCGTGTTTGTTGTTTGTCGATATATAACACTATATCGTCCACATTTGTGGTTTTAATTAATGGATTTAATGCAGATTTTTAAAATACCTGTGCTTGTTATATATTTCCAATTTTGTCTTTTATGGTCATTATATATAAGTAAATGTTTTGTTGTGAAATTATATTTTTAAATTGCTAATTATTTAAGTAAAATCTCTTTTTCTTTCGTCGGAGTAATTTTTTATATCTTTATCCGCATCTTAATATAAGGCCATAAAAATATACAACAAACAATCTAAAAAGTATTTTACAATACTGCAGAATGATTTTAAAATTAGAACATTTTTCTGTCATATAAAATCGCTTGAACAATTTATTTTGCTTCTAAGGTAGTTAATTAGTAAGCAGTGTTTTAAATAATTTCAAATACACATAAGCCTGTTAAACAAAAACAAAAAAAAATCAAATTCAAGACAATCTGTGAATTCTATTTACATAAAATAGTTTGGCTGTCTATTTAAACTTACATACTAGTTTTCCCCACCCACCCATTTAACGTCTCGAGTTAGATCATAGTAAATTATCCACAGTCAACATCTGATTATCTTTGAAGTGTTACGCCTAAACTGTGGTAGTAGCTTCATAAATTTGAAGATGCTTCTAGCTAGAGCGGGAATATAAATCAGAAAGAGAACACTGAGAAGTCTGAATTGATCACATGGGCTTCAGAAGATTAGCCATTAACAATTACCTTCATTGACCTACCTGAGAGTAAGAATTTGATAGGCTTTTTTTAATTAATATTCACCCTTTACAACACCTCAAGCCTTGAAGCAGATAGGCTACAGCTGCAAAAGACTAAGCCGGATTCTACTCCTGTGAAATTAGAACATTTGACAGAACATTTGACAGAAGCACATTACAATGTGCTTGGCATGCCGCGTCTTAGTTGTGAAGGTAAGAACCGATGGAACTAAGGAATGTAATGCGTCTGAACACTTTCTATGAAAATATCGACAGAGCAGAGAGAGGCTTGAGATGTCTCGTCTTGTAGAACCCAATTTTTAAAAATATAAAAAGAAAAAAGGCCCTGTTGTGTTTAGGGATAACATCTAAACGATATTATATTTTTGCCTGGCCACGCAAACATGTATATTATCAATCATTGCTCTCTCGCTCTCGCTCTCTCTTTCTTGAACTCTATAGATCTCTATTTCAATCTCTCAGTCTTTTGATCTTTCCCTTGATACCTCACTGTTGATCTCAATCTCTCTCTCTTGGCCCCTCTCTTAATCTGTCTCTCTGTTGATACTTTCTTCAATTCTTAATCACTCTCTATCTTTACCTTAATCTATCACACTCTCTTGATAACTCTCTCTTGATCTCTCTTTTAATATTTCTCTTGATCTGTATCTTAATATCTCTCACTCTCTAGATATCACTCTCTCGATCTCTTAATCTCTCTTGATCCCTCTTTTGATATCTCGTTTTGATACTTTTCTCTCTTATTCCTTCTCTCTTTATCAATCTCTCTCTCTCTCTCTCTCCTGATACTTTTCTCTTGATACTTTTCTCTTGATCTTCCTAAGACATATATGCAAAAAAAATATAGTGCAATTGTATATCGCATAACATTCCCCCGCACGCACGCGCACGCACGCACACACAGACAGACAGACAGACAGACAGACAGATAGATAGATAGATAGATAGATAGATAGATAGATATTATTAGGCATAGATCATTATAAATATAGATGACTTCTATCTGACTTTCTGGAAGGAGGAATTACACATACATTACTATTATTTTAGTCTTCGTTGTTATGACCAATCTGTCTTTATGATAGGAAAATTAGGACAATAGTTCACATGGAGTAAATGTTAATCAACACGTCTATCTGTTTAATTCCTCAAATCCGTCTTCAAACCATTTGAAGTTACAACAAAATTTCACAATAAATAGCCTTTACTTAGAAGAGAAATAAAGATCAGAGTTCATAGCTACCTGAAAACATGAAAGGTTTGCAGAATTTTGACAGTTTTTCTGGCTCTCTGTGCGTTGTGGTGCAGTAGATATCGACTCGGAACGACAAATCGGGGTACCGAGTTCGAATTCCAGTTGAATTCCCTGTATTTACTTACGCACAAATACCCTTAATAATCCGTCTCTTCCTTCCAGCTATGGGTTAAATAATAGAACAGATTGGATTCTATAGTCTTTGCTGTCAATCAGTCTACCTCAGAAAGCAATGGCAACCTACTGCGGTATAATATTCTGCTCAGTTATGTCTCTTTCGAGACATGATCGCCCAAAGCGTGTATCACGTATGGCACTTAACTGACTGATGAGCTTGTACGTCAATAAAAATCGGTTGACTTCAATCAGTTTCAGTTAAACTCTCTATTCTACCGTAAGATAACAATTCCAGGTTGGTTGAATCAAGTTATACTAGAAGAACTAAGATCTATGTATATATATATATATATAAAATTTAGTGACTTCGGTTCGTCTGTCCATTGATCACATTCTCTAAAATAGCCATACATTGACAGATCGAAACCATTTTTTGGGAGACGTGTAAACAGATTAGGGGTACAAAGTACAGTTGGTTTTACTCGGGTGCATAGCTTAGTACAATAAGTTTTCATTAAACTTTTTGCAAAAATTGATAGTTTTATTAACATAAAAAATATTGCCGTTATTTTAAAAACAATTTAACGATTAAAATTACAAATGACTAATTAATAAAAAAAATGTAATATAGTTTTTTGTATATTTTTCAATATGTTTTATATCAACAATAATCAAGTTTTTAGTTCACCCTTCGTTTGCAAAAACTATAAACTAATCCTAAGTTCAAATGCCTGGATATGTTGGAATTTGGTTCAAGAAAGAAATGTTGCATGCTCAAGGATAAAATATTTAAGAATTCACCGTTAAAAAAGAAAAAGGAAAAAGGATAAAAAAAGAAATGTTCTTAAAAACTATGGTTTACCATTAAGTCCTATAAAATTACATTAAATTAAAAGAATTATTAAACCACAATTTGTCAAAGTATTTATTTTAACAAGTCATCTCATTCACATTTCATCGATTGGTTTAAAAAGTTGAATGAAACGTAGAGTTTGTAAATCTCGACCAAAATGTTTGTGATAATTTTAATAATACTAACTACTAATAATTTTAATAATACTAACTACTAATAATTTTAATAATACTAACTACTAATAATTTTAATAATACTAACTACTAATAATTTTAATAATACTAACTACTGTGAAGGTTTCCACACACGTTATTCTCGTAATTTATAATCAATGCGTAATTAGAATTGACATAGATTCCACTCTTCACGTTTACATAGTTTCCAACATGTTTATCAATAAATATTCAATCATTTATAAACTTCTCAAGACAATTTTGTACAAGGATTTTCTACCGATGATAAATAATATCGAGGGAGTAGTTACCACTTCTTCAGGTTTTTAAGAAAGAGTCAATCAATTTTATTCTGTAAACTTTAAAATTAGTCGTAATCATAGGTTGCGAGATCTGAAAACATAAGATATTTGTGTAAATTTTCTGTGAGATGTGGTTTAAAAAAGTCATATTTACTGGACAGAATATCAATAAATTAATGGTAATTATATGTTGCGTGATCTGAAAAGATAAGGCGTTTATGGAAATTGTCTCTCGGATGTGTTCTCAAAAACATTCACTGTTATATTTACTGGATAGAATTACATATTTGCAAGTGATAAGTCAGTGTCACTGTTGAAAATAAATGGCTACTTTAACTAGAACACTGTTAGAAACTCAGACGGTAACACACCAAAGTGTATCCCCCAAACACTTATGAAAGTTTCCTTCAATATGGGTCCATTTTAGATTATGGCTTAGATTATTTGTCTTACTAAGCCATTGTTTCTCTTTTTATTCACGCAAAATATCTGCGTTTATTATCAGCTTCTAATCTATCCAAAATGGTGTGATATGGTCAACAGTTTATAGAAAAGTTCTGATGTCATCTTGTTTTCCAGTCGGCTTTTATAACATTTTAGGTTAACCGTTTTCTAAGTAAAGACGATTTTTACTTCTTCTTCTTTGCCGTGTCCGTTCAGGACTTAGGCAATCATGGCTTTCTACATTTTCCTCTCCCTTGTCGCTCTTAATACTTCTTCTCCAATTATCTCACTCAACCATCCATCTGTTCATGTCCTTGAAGTATGACATGCGTTACTTTCCTTTGTCTCTCTTGCCCTCTATTCGTCTCGTGAGCATCATGTTCTCCAAGCCCTCCTTCCTCATTACATGTCCAAAAATCTTCAGCTGTTTTTTCCTGATGTTAATTATCAGTTTCTTTCTCGTGTCCATTCTCGCCAAAACCTCGTCGTTGCTCACATGTTCTGTCCATGGTATTCTCAGAATCCTTCTGTCGAACCATATAATGGTTGCTTCAAACCTTTCCTTCATCTTTGAGGTGATTGTCCAGCGTTCACTCAGATGACAATGAACCGTCAAATGAATTGAATACAATTATGTTAATTCTTCAAACAATAGAATATATACTTGTCCATCTTTGAGGGCTTCAAGCATGACAAATCGTTGAACCATAATATGACGATGCAACTTACGCTTTTCAAAGGTTAACCACACGTAACAATATCTATCTTTATCTTTTAGACACTTTATAATTCAGAACCTCGCGATATCAAATTTCTGACATGTCTTAAAGAATTAAATAGTCAGTCAGTTAGTTAAGTGCCATACGTGATACACGCTTGGGCGATCATGTCTCGAAAGTGACATGACTGACTGGGCAGGCAGAAGATTATCCCGCAGTAGGTTGCCATTGCTTTCTGCGGTAGACTGGTTGCCGACCAAGGCTATAGAACCCAATCTGTCCTGTTATTTAACCCATAACTGGAAGGAATAGATAGATTAATACCTTTCCCAAGGGTATTTGCGCGTAAGTAAATGAAATGAACTCAACTGGAATTCGAAATCGGCTCCACGATTTCTCGTTCCGAGCCGATATCCACTGCACCACAACGCACATCCTAGTAAATAGTAACAGTTATTTTCCTGTTCATATCGATAATCCATTTATAGATATTGTACATACACACACACACACCTACACACACACACACACAAAGACATACAAACACATGCACACAAACATACAAACACACGCGTACACTCAACGTATCCACCCACCCAACCATGTACTCGCGCGTATTCCCGACACCAACACACACACACACACACACACACACACACACACATATATATATATGTAGAGAGAGAGAGAGAAAGAAAGAAAGTGTAAAATATAGTGAAACGTATGCAATATAAGTTCTAAATATCTGGTGAAGAGCGTATGTAAATATAAAAGAGCTTAACAAGTTAACAAACAATGGCGACAGTCAGACGATTGTATATAAGCATGACAAAGACAGTCACTGCTGGGTCTTGATTTCAATGTCCCACCCTTTTAAAGTTAGATCAACCAAATGCGACAATTCTACTTCGTCAGCTTCTTTTCTCTCGTTTCCCGACTGTGGAACTCACTTCCATATACTTGCTTTCCTGACGGCTACAACCTCCAGGAATTTAAATGCAAAGTCAATTCCCGTCACTTCTCTACTTATCTTGTTATTGTCCTTTCTCTCTACCATCGCAACTGTCTTCACTCCTATGTTCATATCTTTCTCTTGCTCTTTCTCTTTCACCCTCTGTAGTTGGTTCGTTTTTGTCTTCACTCTCCTCCTGTCTAAAACTTTAACTCTCTTCTGTAGCTCCCTGCACATCAGTGGCGGTATCACCTTGCTTATGGTGAAATGATTAATATATATATATATATATATATATATATATATATATATATATATAAGTGCGTTTTATTATGTTATTTTGTGCGTTTTACTATGTGTATATATATATAAACTTATTTATAAATGGAATTTTGTCTGTGTGTGTATGTGTATGTGTGTGTCTGTGTGTTTGTCCGTTACTCATAGACTCCGAAACATATACACGCAGATACACGCCTATAGAAAATATTTATCTGATATTAAAAGAACAGTGCTCAATATATTATAACTGAGCAATTAACTATATATTAATAAATATATACGTCTAAAGAAATACTCGCAGTTTTATGCACTGCGCAATAATCGGGTGTATATTATGAACGGAGCTTTTTTAGATTTTAATTTATACTTTTTTTAATAGAGTTGCTTAAGGTAGTTATAAATTATAAATCTGGTCCTGGAGTTCAGACTCTTTGGACGTTGGCACGAAAGACTAAAAAGCAATAGTTGTTTCCAGTTAAAGCGAAACCGTAGACTGGAAGAAAAATGAATGGATGTAAGTCAAATTTTGATTTTCTGGTATCGATATCAAATAAGTATATTTTGGGCGTAAACTGAATTTTAAAGGCTAAATAAGTCCTCTGAGTAAATGGTATCATGGCTGAGACTAAGAACTACAATTACACCTACTTAGAGCCAAACCCGAAGCAAAAACTAAAATAAAAGGGCTGAAAAAATACAGGCAGATAAACACACACACACACACACACACACACACCTTGCCTATATATATATATATATATATATATATATATATATATATATATATATTATCGATTTTCTGCACTATTGTAAGAACTGCAACCTTGAAACTTATGAATATCGTTTCTTATGTCTTTGTCTATGAGTGTATCAAATTTGATTACAATCGGACCACTCCTTCTATAACCCGATTTTTTCGATTATTGATTTTCCATATGTATCAGGGGTACCTCGACACAAAACCTAGCTAAGAACACTCGCAGACGCTTATAGTACAACTGTGTAAATTTTTAAGAAAATCGGTTCAGCCGCTTCAGAATAGGTAACGGACACACACACTCACACACACAGTTCCATTTATAAATAAGTTTAGATTACTGAAAATTTAAAAACAAGAGTAAAGACCCAATTATTACCTGGAATATCGTAGCTAAATCCAAACATTACAATAGAAAAGAAGATAAATGTATTCTATGCCTTTTAGAAAAACTTGTCATCTTAGACTTTATCAATAATCCAAATTTGCTTTAAAAAAGTGATTTAATGACCACATGCTGTCATAGAAAATATACTTATTTACCTTCTTATACCCAGATTGGTATAGATCTCTCTTTCTTTCTTTTTTCTTTCTTTCTTTCTTTCTTTCTTTCTTTTTTCTTCCGCAATACCACTTTTAACAATTATGAATAAAACCCTTTTTAGTTTTGTTACTTACATTGTTTAACATTTAATTCTTAATTCTAAATTTTACTTCTTAAATTTTATTTTCACTTTTATTTTATTTTATTATATCAAATTTTTATTTGAAGTTTTAAAATTCTAATTTTCTGTACATTGTCAATTACATGTTATATTGGAATATTTAAGATTCACGCCTATTTCATTTTTTCTTTTTGTATTTTTTCTTTTTATTTTGTTTTAAATTTAAATTTTAAGTTTCAAGTTTTAAATTTAGATTTAAAATTTTTATCCACATGTAACTGTAGAATAGTTAAATTTTTAATCTTGTTATTAAAAATGCTATAACTTAATTTTATAAGATTTAATTCCTATGAACATCGAGTGACTTCTCTGTCTGAAATATTCACCTGATGATTGCATAACGCATGAAACTCCGAGTCATGACATAGACGGAGGATAATATGTATATTTATTAATATATATATATATATATATATATATATATATATATATATATATATTACAGCTCCGTTCATACATTAAGCACTGCTTTATTAACACCTGAATAATAATACTATACACATGTACACCCTCCTCATATGTATATTTATTAATTTTCGTCAATATATATATATATATATATATATATATATATATATATATTTCCTTGTTTTCAAACATACGCACCGTAATGGGGGCGCTAGAGGGTGTCGTCAGTGATGTCATCGCGAGGATCACTAAGGGGTTTCGGGTCTTTCAACATCATACCCCACTCACCGCGCCGAATCGACCAGAGATGATCAATTTCTGGTCTACCCTCGATAAGCGATTTCAGACACTGGGAAAATTACGTTTGGGCCCAGTACGAAACCTTGCAAATGCTTCTGATTGGCGACAGTCAGAGCCACTTTCCATTTAGGGGCGAACCGTACATGACCTCGTCCGAAAATGTGAAACAATTTACCTATTGTACGGCTATTAAAAAAAAACAAAAAAAAACTCGACTATGAATTAATCACGATACATTAATTTAAACTTATTAATGCAATTTATTTTATTTACGAGTACTTTTTTTAATCATTTCACCCCGGGCAAAACGTAAATGCCCCTGATGTGCGAAGGGCTACATAACTGAAAGAAAATTAATTAGAGGAGAGAGAAGAGGATTACAAACCAATTAGAAAGAAGCAATAGAAAGATGAAAATGCAGGTGTAATGACAGTTGTAAGTGGGGAGAGAAAGGGAAGGATATACGGGGTGGGGGAAGGGCTAGAGTCATGTGGTTAGTAGATGAGTATTGACATTGCATTTAAATTTCTGGAGGTTGTAGCCGTCAGGAAATCAAGAATATGGGAGCGAGTTCCACAGGCCGGAAGTGCGAGAGAAGAAGCTGAAAGAGTAGAATTGTCGTCTGCATTTGGCTAGCCTAACTGTGAATGGGTGGGACCCAGTTGCCAGTCTGGTTGCACGAGTAAACACATGTTGAGGAGACACCAGTGACTTAAGTTCGTTTGAGCAGAAACCATGAAAGTACTTATAGAACAGCCAAAGGGAGGCCACATTTCGTCGGTAGGGAAGTGGCTGTAGTCGAGCCGCCAAGTCAGCACCTATCACGTTATTAACTCACCTTTGGAGCCTGTCGAAAACACTGAGGTGAGCGGCAGGGGTGCCTGACTATAAATTGCAGCAGTACTCCATGCAGGGTCGAATGGTAGACTTGTATATATGCAGGATGGATTCAGGCGGAAAGAACGTCCTGGATCGACACAGTGACCCAACATTCTTAGCAGTGGATTTAGCTATGGATTCGATGTAGCGGTTCCATTTGAGATCAGAAGAGAGGTAAGGCCGAGGAGGCGTAGTGTATTGCACTCAGGGAGAATCGCTTGGTCCATGCTTATGGGAGGCAGGAGAGGTTGCCTGTGTTGGTTGACAGGCAACAGGTTGGACGCATTAAAGTTGACATGCCACTTCTTGCCCAATTCACCACAGAGTGTAGATCCCGTTCAAGGTCAGCAGCGAGATTATGTCTGTTCGCCATGCCAGATTTCTTACTGATGCGGGAGTATATTGTGGTGTCATCTGCGTAGATGCCTACTTGGGACTTGATCTCATCTGGAAGGTCGTTGGTAAAAATAAGGAAGAGCGTCGGACACCGGCATTCATGCTGTAGGATGAAGAGGCATTCCCATTCAAAACGACCTTCATTTTGCGGTTGTTTAAAAAAGACTGTATTAGGTCAAGCACGCGCCCTGTAATGCCGTAACCCCGTAGCTTGCAAAGGAGGCCAGAGTGCCAGACCCTGTCAAAAGCCTTGGAGATCACCAGAGCAAATGCACGAGCCTCGCCTGACTCATCGATGGTCTGGAGCATGTACTCCGTAAAGGTTGTTATCATATCGGCAGTGGACCTGGCAAAGCGGAAGCCATATTGCTTGTCAGAAAAGAGTTTGTGGGCAGTTAGATGTTGAACTATTTCACTATTGATTATGGCCTCGAACACTTTCCCGAATATCGGTAGAAGACTGATAGGGCGATAGTTGGATGGGTCCGAGGGTTCACCACAATTCTTAGAAACAGGAACGACTGAAGAGAACTTCCAGCATGCAAGAAAACAGGAAGCAGAAAGGCAGTAGTTAAACAGTTTAGAGAGGACAGGGGAGTGTTCAGGGGCACACCTCTTAAGGACTATCACCGGGATTCCCTCGTCACCGCTCGCCTTATGGGGGTCAAGTTTTGAAATTACTCGGGATACTACCTTCGGGGTAATATGTACGTCGTGCAGTTTGGCCTCAGTTCTAACGTGGAAGTCGGGTGAGCATAATCCAGATGAGTCAAACGTAGAGTTGGATGAGAATCTGCGGGCAAAGTACTCAGCTTTGTCCGCAGATGATGTGAAAACCTCAAATTCATGGATTAAAGAAGGTATAGAGGATTTGCAGTTGCTAAGCACCCGTTTGCATATCCGCCTGTAGTCCTTGGAGCCGACTTTGCGGTCAGCTATGCGCTGTCTTATTCTCTCAGCGAACAACCGTTTGGCGTCATTCAGGATTCTCTTGCACTTATTGCGAGCAGACGTGAATAGGCTCCTATTGTGATCAGATGACTGGCTCCTGAATAGTCGGAAGTAATGGTTCCTGTGGGCAATGGCGGTCGAACAGGCAGGAAAGAACCACGGAGAGGAATGAGGTTTTAGGCAATACTTCCTGGTGAGTATGAAGGCATCAATGCCAGCTTTCATCTATGAGGAGACCTCAGAGGCACAGTCATCAACTGGGAGATCGAACACTTTTCACCAAGGGACGTCGCAGAGAAAATCGCGAAATGCATCCCAGTCAGCTTTTTGGTATAGGTAGGAGGTCCTATAGGTAGGGGCTCCTGAGGGGAGTGAGTGTGGAAAAAAATACTGAGAGAGACAACAGCATGCCGAGCGGACAAAGCTGCGAGACGTGACAGGTAAAACATATATATAGTAGTGAGGAGTGTCCGGAGGGAGTGCTTGGGAAGCGAGTGGGGAAGTCCACCACTTGCGTAAGGGATTGGGAAATAGCGAAGTTCATGGTGTGGACGCCCGCTAGATCAGTAACAGAGTCTTTAAGCCACTCAGAGTGATGGGCGTTGAGATCTCCGAATACAAATATGTGAGCGAATGGGTGGCAGGAAATAGCCTTATCAATGTTGTCAGCAATGCTATCTAGAAGGGAGCAGTCAGGAGAGGAGGGAGAACGGTAAAGAAAGAATAAGTAACTAACCGAACTGAGCAGAGACAGACGGAGACATACATACTGGTGTGCAGCAGATTCAATACTAATAAAATGAAGCGAAATCAGAAATGCAGAATTTCGGGGAATTTTAGCAAACAATTTGTTTTGAAATCCAGACACTCGCTCTTTTGATCCAGAACCAATTAGCTGTTCTTTCCGCTGTTTCGGTTATGGACTTGAGTGCTTTTCTTTTTTTACTCCCACTATCCCAATATCTGTTAAGGCTTTGCATAAGGACCTTGCTGCAGTCCCCACTTCTATAGGAGTGCAGCTAGCCCTCCAGCCTTTAACCCTGCAACTCTCCAGCAGTTCGTCGTGTTTTAACTTCTTCCTTTCATGGGCTTCTTCTGCGTTTTCTTCCCAGGGGACCGTCAGTTCCCACAAGACTATCTTCTTCAAATTATGTGAGAAGAAATCTATATCTGGGCGAAGTTTTTTGATGGCAATATGCTCTGGGAATGTCAATCTTGAGCCTATATCGTCCCTTAGTTCCCAGTCTGTTGCAGGAGATAGCAGGTTTGGATTTACCTTTCTATTTCGTGGGATTTTCGCTCCTGCTTTAATAAATTTTATCTGCCTTGTGTCTGGGTTGTAAACATTTTTGATAGCATTTTGAACTATTTTCACGATCTCTTTTAGAATTTCGTCATGGCGCCACCTGTAACGCCCATCAGCTAATGCGGATTTACAGCTACTCAAGATATGCTTTAAAGTACCTTTGCGCCCACAAAAATGACAATTTGGCGACTGGGTTTTATACCATAATTGTAAGTTTGTGGGGCTTGGCAGGTTGTCGTATACTGCCCGAATCAGAAATTTTAATCTGGAGTCACCGTACCATATTTCGGACCATTTGATTTGGCGTTTCAACATAGAGCTCCTTTTGGTCCATGCCCCTTGCTGTCTCATCCCGACTTGGATTGCTATTCGTTTCTCTTCTTCGCCGTTTCTGATTTCTTCCTGCAAAAAATGACTTTTCTTTTCTCCTTACAGTTTGTCATATTTTCCTGGGGGAAAAAACCCGAGGCCCTCGCGTCCAGTAGCTACGGTCCCTAGTATTGCCTTTTTTCGGATTCTTTCTTTTGCTGTATTCAGTTCTTTCGAGGCGTTCCATTTTTACCTGTATATACTGATATTCCCGCACCGGCTACTTTGGGATCTTTCGAGCACTCGTACTGGATTGTGGCTCTCACTTTAGCTACTTTAAATTCTTCGTGTAGGCTTTTAAACGGGAATCTCTATCATAATAAAATTTTACTTATCTACAAGTTCAGATGTCAGTGTGAAGCTGAATACATAGGTCGAACGAGTCTTAAGTTAGAATTGAGAATAAGCCAAATATGTTGGATTACATTTACGCAATCACACTCATGTGTCGCAAACAGCATACGAGTCAGCGATTGGACAACACCTATTGGAAAATGAAGCATGCTCGTCACATTTTTCGACTGAATCATTTTCTATTTTGCACACAGATCAAAACGTCATTTATTAATTTTGAAAGCTTTATGCCTTAAATTATTTCAGCCTGTACTGTGCAAGCAAAATGACAATTATTTAAGATTGCTACATTTATTTGTAGATATGTGAGCTTCATTTTTTTCTCTTTTATGCTCCGCTGGGTAATTTACCCATTTTCTTTATTTACACATTTATTTTAATCGTAAATTCATTTATTTTCTTAATTTTACGTATTTATAATAATCGTAATTTTAAATGTGTTCCAGCATTATCTCTTCCATATAATCATAATTTTGCCAACGATTTTTTCCTGAAGAAGAGTTGGCTGAAAGGCAGCCTAAGTCCAAATATTATAAAAAAATGAACATAAAATTATGTTTATTCAGTTATATTGTGATATTATTTGTGTGTTCGTGCCTCGCACTTGATATTGAGTAGAATCTATTTACCCTCTTTACATTTTTCACTGCTGTCTTCATCTTTACTGTCACATTCGCTACGTTTTTCCGGCCTTCCTGAGTTCGGAATTTCAAAACGAATCCTTTACTTACGCCAACGGTAGGTTGTTCGACTCTTTGGCTATCTCAGTTTTAAATAATTGACTTTGATAACTCTCCAGGTTTTGCACTTGATATTGAATTCACATTTTCGGTCACTTTTGGGATCAATTAATCAATCAATGATTTTAGCAACACCATGCGCCGGGGACACTAGTGAATTAATTTTTGGTACTTATAAACCTGATGTCTCATTTACTGTGTTTATTTTTACCAGATAAATATATTCAGCTCCAGAGAAAATGTATTTTTAGCAACTGTACTATAAAATGTGCTGCTAGTAATTTTTACTATAAATAGATATTGTTGATTATTTTTACTTTAAATAATTATTGCTTTTTTAATTTTTTTCATATCTAAATATATATAACGGGTATTTTTACTACAAAAACGTATATTTATACATTCATAGTGTTTCTTACGAGTTCAACTATTATTACCTTATAGCTGGGATCTTAACAGGTTCTACCACTTCTACCCAGGGTGGCAGAACGTAAGAGATTGTTTCACGCTCCTAGAAATGTCCAATATTCTGATCAGAGTATTTGCTGTTGGATTTAGTTCATCATCATATACAGGAATATAGAATCATTTGTAAATTAACATCTAAATTACACAAAAAAGAGAACAATTATTTAATGAAATTGCCATTTGCTTCAAACACGGTCTGCAGACGACTAGGGAACCTCCCGCAACTCTTGTGAACGCAATTCTTGTATGCTACCATAATCCTTTTCTTCACTTCATCTTTGTGTTAAAGGGATTTTCTTGGTCTGTCTCTCAACTGCATCCCATACATAATAATCAAGGGGGCTGTGGTCTGGGGAGTTAGATGGCTAGAATTAAAGGGGTGGTGTCGTCGCAGAAATTGGTTGACAGCCATGAATGAGTTCTCCTGCTTGTGAGACATGGTGCAGAGAAATGTTCCTAGATATAGGGTCTTTCGGCAGCCACTCTCAGGGCAGCACTACTTCCTCAAGGCTCTTGATGCAGGACTCCATATTGAGTCTGAGACCCTTATAGATAAATTCGGGAGATCATTTCTGATCAAAACCATCAGATTAATATTTCTGAATTGCTCTACCTTTTTAATCTCCCTTAAAATCATCCAACCCCGAATCATTTGACACTAAATTACACTGAAATATTCGTACTGGAGATTCCGGTGCGAAAGCCAAGCAGTACAGCGTGCCGTTTTCAAATTTATCGCAGAGTGAATTGTAACATGGTGCTCCTTTTCTCAGTCAACAAAATAAAAACAACAACAATGCGCTTGCATGAAATAAAAATATAAAATAGTGAGCCATTTCTCTCTCTCTCCCTCTCTCTCTCTCTCACTCTCTCTCTCTCTATATATATATATGTGTGTGTGTGTGTATTCAAAGTATAATGGTCGCACATACACGTACATAAAAATCATTCAAGAAACTTTTTGACTGTTACATACGTATATATATATATATATATATATATATATATATATATTGTAGTAGTTGTTACACTGGTTTATAAATTCATAGTATCACTACACAAAATACTATGATACTATGAATTTATGAACCATTTTAACAACTATTACAATATAACGGCCTCCGTTTGTAACTAGCACTCTTTATAAAAGTAAATGCATGAACAGCAGGTTAAAAAACCTACGAGTTCCATAACTTTGTTACAATATATATATATAGAACAAAAATAAAAATAGGAATATGAATAAAAAATCCAAACAACTACTGCCGACTGGCTTTGCCTTAAATAAGATCACTAAAGGCGAAAAACGATTTCGATAGAAATGATGAACAAGCACACCCTCTGTTTACAAAGGGAGGGCTGTCTAGACCTATTATAATTCATTTCTAATGTGTTTAAATGATGTTTCGTCTGGGTTCGACTTAAGATTGTAAATAAATTGGTATCAAATTTGACGGTACAAGCTGAATTATTTATGTAATGCTCATCAATCGAAGACCCCTATGTATTCCTAAGGTCGTCACCAATTGGAACGTTTCATTTCTAATTTTCATAAGTACATGTTGCTGCATTCCTGTGTCTAAATACTGTGTTTTTCTGTCTATGTAGTCAGCGCTTTAAATAAGTTTGAATTGCTAAATAACATTATTAATATGGTGGGGAGTCAGAATATCCTTATGGGCACAACTCAAAATAGATCTAGTTCCAAATACAACACGCACTTTAGCAGAAAAATAACAATTATCTACTGCAGAGGAAATTTGCTTGGTGAATTTCTTAGTTACTCTACGTAGCCACGGCATACGAATATTAATAGATCATTTGATGACTGTGGTAGTCTTAGTTTCTGAAATTAATTACGGACCTAATCACATCCAGGGGACAGACATTATTGGACAATGTTTCACTAATGTTTTTAATTTCCTCGTCCAATTTCGATTTAAGAGCAAATCATTAGTGTTCTATTTGTTAGAGTTTCAATTAAATTTATCTTACGCTTAGTAAGACAAACTGCATTCCAGCGAATATATAAACCGGTAAACGTTGGTTTGCGTTATGTAGATGTAAGGTAACATGATAGAATGTTAGTCAACAAGACATCTAAAAACGGTAACATGGAGTTATTTTCAATTTCCAAGGTATATTTCAAAGCAGAATGCATATTGTTTAGTAAGGAGAAAAATGTTTAATAAGGAGAGAAATGAGCCTCAATTCGATTATCAAAGAGACAAAAAGTGTCATCAACGAAACGGTGAAACAACACCAGTTTCACGGAATTGTATTGAAATTGATTTTCTTAAAAACCTACGGAAATATACGCCATAGTTTGTCCCAATGCTGATCCCATCGAAACCCCATCTATTTTTCTGTACATTACATCAGTGAAACTGAATTCATCTGATGTGACAGCAAATTTCATTAACTCCACAAAATATATTTTCACGAATGTCAGGAGGAGATATCCGTTTACGATATTAAAAAAATCCTTAAAATATCTAGTTTCTTAAATAGGGACACAAGTAAAACGGTTACTGATAGGAAGACATAAATTATCATAGGAACATATCATAGGAACATAAATTATCATAGGAACATA
>JBBBDQ010000335.1:3910000-4045000 GCA_037127315.1 Ascarosepion bandense
TCTTTTATATAGGCATGTACTTTAAGACATACACTACTGGCCATAATTATTAGGATACCCTAGTGTTTCAAAAATGATGTATTTCATACTACTTTTTAGTATTTATTTCCAAGTGAATAATTGTAAAGGAAAATAGAATGGTTCATTTATTAATACTGCACAATAACATGTGCATCAAATGATTTTTAAAATATTTAATAATTACCTATATTGTAGTTTTATCAATGAAAAAATGAAGAAAATTTAGGGCGATTCAGAAGAGTTCATCTTTGCTTCCTTGACTTGTAAAATTTTGCAAAGTAATAACAAAAGAACCATTCTATTTTCATTTAGAATTATCCACTAAAAATAGTATGAAATAAATCATTTCCTTTAAAAAAACTGGGATGGCCTAATAATTATGGCCGGTAATGTATATCATTTTATTATTTTTTAATAACGTAAGCGAAAAGCGATAGAATATTGTGTTGCGTCATTTATACAGATAAATGCATTCCTGTCTTTTGAATTAAGCATAAGAAATTCTTAATTTGCTCATTGAAACTGACCAAGAGTCAGGTAAAATGCACAGTTATCTTCATAATTTTCCATATTTGTTGTCATTAGTCACTCATGAATTACAATCATTGTCAACGAATTAGGTGAAATATAACTGCTTTTATTTCATCATTTACCTACAGTCTTACTGGTGCAATTTTATGTGTGTTTAGGGGACGCGTGAACTGATCAGTAAGTCCATAACATGAATTTATATCTGAAATGCTGGTTCGTTCCGTGTGACTAATAATTAATGATAGACTCAGTTTATTGGCAAATAAATAGAATTATTGCAAAGTCTATTTCTTGTGAAAAATATTTTTTCTTGATGATACAAATTTATTGATACATTTTACCAAAATTTAATGCCTGAATCTAGTTTTTAATGTACCATTTGAAATTGCCTTTCAGTATTTTATTGCTGATTTTTTATTTGAATAATCTTTGCTGATTAGGACTTTCAAATATAATACTAGTAAGGTTAATTATCAAAAACTTTTAATTTGGAGAGATTCGGTTGATCAGGAGATATAATGGTTGTTATACATCTTAGCTATAGCACATGTTAAGATATATGCTTAAATCACATTCTAAGTAGCTACTTTATTTTTACAATTTCGCAATTTAATTCACACCTGAAGGGGCATGGTACATAGAAGAAGAAGAAGAAGAAATTTATAAAATAGATTGTAGGAATATTGAAGTCTGAAAATTTTACATCTCAAACAGTTTAAAAAACGCGTAATTTAGCCACGTGCTCGTCTTAATCGATGGAAGCCGGGTGAGTGGTAAATCGAGACAGTTTTTGAAATACTTGCCATTACGAGGACTTGAAAACTGGCAATTGTCGACAAGGGAAAATAGATCATTATTCATTATTTCTGTTGGAAGCTTGTCATACATTTTCTGTTTGTATAAAGGTGTACATTAAAGCCTCAGTCTAAATCTATATGATTAAAAACTACTTTTATCCTTGTAGAAAACAAGGAGAACGAAAGAGAGACCAATTGAAAGAGAGTGAAATTTGAAGTGGGAGGAAACAACAAGAAAGAAGAGAGGTAAATTAAGAGAAAAATGAGACGGAGGAATAGAAAGAAAAAAGAGATTAAGTGTGAATACATGGACAATAAATATTAGGTAGAAGAACTTAAAAAAGAAAAAAGGTAAAAGGAAAGGGAGAAAGAAAAACGGTGTGAAAAAACAAAGAACAAGGTTGTCGGAGTGGAAAGACTAGAAGAGAGAGAGAGAAAAAGAGAGGAAGAGGGAATGAAAAATAAAAAAAGAAGAAAAGAAAACGTGAATACATGGAAGAAAAAGAAAGGGAAGGATATGAAAAAAGAAGAGAGTGAGTGAATGGAAATAAGAGCGAGCGAAAGATGTCGGATTTTAGTCCGAAATTTTTTAAGAGGTTTTGCTATCTAAAAACCAAAAGAAAATAGAGAGTAAAAAGTAAACTCGCAAATCAAAATTCCCACAACCAATTTTCAAAGATTCGCACTAAGCAAATGCTAATAAAAAATTATACATCAAAAACAATTTTAAAAAAATACAAACTAATATCAATGAAAAAGAAACAGAATAATTAAAATCCTATTAATTTAACTTTGTTTCGAACTTTGAAAAGATTCTTCATCCTTTTACGAATTTATTCGGACTCCTGAACTTATTGTTTCTGTTGCTTATAATCTTTTCATTTTACAAACTTCTCCTCTAACAAGAAAGAAAAATGATTTTTTTTCTTTTTTCACACCAGTCTTAATTCCTAATTATGCTTCAAAAATGTTTCCAGAATGAATTTGCCGGAAGTATAGGCTAAAAAATCACATCGATTGTGATTAACTTCTCCGAACAAATCTTGGAATCTAAGTCTATATTTTCGGGATTCCACTGATCTAATAAAAAGTATGGATAGTAAAACGATGCATTTTTAATAAAAGAAACACTGATATTTTGCTTAGAAAATAAAAAGAATTAAACAGTTGAAACGTTTTATTGAAAATAATGACGAAATTCTCATCCAAATTATTGAAGAATGTGAAAAAAATAAAAGATTCTTTCCAATTTTATTTTCATTTTCTTTTTCTTTAATCATCAGTTTGTTTCGATTTCTTTTCCTTTTTTCTCCTACTCCTCTTTCTTTATTTCTTCTACACATTTTCTTTCTTTCTTTCTTTCGTTCTTTCTTTTACACATTCTTTTTCTTTCTTTCTTTCTTTCTTTCTTTCTTTTTTCTTTCTTCTACACATTCTTTTTCTTTCTTTCTTTCTTTCTTTCTTTCTTTTTTCTACACATTCTTTTTCTATCTTTCTTTCTTTCATTCTTTTTTTTTCTGCACATTCTTTTTCTTTATTTCTTTTTTCTTTCTTTTTTTCTAACAATTATTTCTCTATCTCCCTCTTGTTTTGCTCACATATGTGTCTCCTTTACAACTTTTTGGCAAATATATTCTACTATTTTTCTATCGAACATCTAGACACTAACTTGATTACGCTAACAACGGCTAATCAGAATTGTTAATCAAACATACAAGCAATAGGAAAACCTAATAAAAAAACATGCTGTTCAATTGTTTTACTCAAAATTTGTTTCTATTCAATCTACGAAGTAAATTATAAAAAGTCGTAGAAAATATAAACTTGGTTATTGAGTGAATATTAATCAATGGCCTCTATATAAAAACTAAAACATAATATGCAGTGCTCATGAGGGTTACATGAAAGTATGTGCCCTACGTATATACATATATATTGCTTCATTTGCTCTCCGTTTGTCTTTCAACTGTCCCTATTCAAGCAATGCAACCAGATCACTGCTTTCGACCCAGCAACCGTCGCGCTTCGTTTCGTCTCCGGCACATTGTCACCAGATAGTCGTCATTGTAGCGTGGAATAAGAACAAGAGTCAATTTTCAAACAACAGGCAAAATAAATAAATAAAGATAGATAGAAAGAAAGAAAGAACAAGAGAGATAATGAAAGAGAGAGAGAATGAGAGAAAGGTGAGAAAATCAGTGCCTTTTGGCACTTAGCTAGGTTTTCCCGTCTATTCTACTGTGTTGACGTGTCGGTGCGGTGTCATGAGTTCGGTGAAGAAGAGAGGGGCTTTTTTTTTTGCTAGGGGGTGGAGGATGGATTGTATCCAGCTTCCTTCTCATTTATCACATAAAACATGGCAGTTGCAAAAGGCAGCCGGCCTGATGTTGAATATTTTAAAATTGTTTTTTAATCTAGCATCCTCAAAACGTGATATTATTATTATTATTATTATTATTATTATTATTATTATTATTATTATTATTATTATTGCTGTTGTTGTTCTCGTATGACGTACGTATTTATTCCTGCATACTCGTATATACATGCATTCGGATGTTTATAGTTATTCTTATATACAAAGTCATACACAGACAAAAAGCACCGGCAAATATACATATGAATTATGTGTCAAAATCAGATGATTAAATGATAGATAAAATCACTCATCCCTCAAGTTACACATCTTTTCTTCTATCACACCGGACATTTCACGAAATTACTTGACCATGAAGTAAATATAAGCTTATTTTATTATTTAGATCGTTCTGCTTCAATACATGTATCTCGCCGACACCAGGGTTAATATCCTTGGGCCCACGTTGTTCTTAATTTTCATCACCAGCACCCCAGATGTCATTAATTCGCAACTCGTTGTCTACACTGATGCTACAACTATTTAATCCTTGTCTTAACAGTGAGTCTAATCAGATCGATAAAGTGAAATTGGCAGTTGATCTAAAAAGTTACTAAAAATTTTTGTTTACTGGGACAAGGAATGGCTTGTTAATTTTAACGCCTCCAAAGCTAAACTGCTCTCTGTCAAATATCCAAGAAACAACTCACTGTTCTCCCTCATTAGGGGTGATATTAACCTCCAGGAGAGTGACTCATTGCGCCTTCTGACCTGAAGTGGAAAGATTATATTAAATCAACTGCGAGGTCTATTTTTAGGAAGGTTGTTTGGTGTGTTTCTCTAAATATTTTTTTCTTTCCAGAATATATCTTACATATTTATAAGTCATATTATTAACTTAACTGGATTATCTCCAGAATCTATGTTACATATTTATAAGTCTTAATTTCTTTGAAAAACAACAAGTACAAAAACAGAATATTCCATTCTGCGTATTCTACGTATTTTGTAAGTTAAAAGATACAAACAAAACGCCCAAAGTAAAATAGAAAATTCTGGAATAAACAAGAATCTATGAGTCATTCTATGATATCTGTTCTTTCTGCCTAAATGAAGAGCTGAAGATTTTAAGATTCCCTAAAAATAAAGTACTACTGAATCATAGAGATGAATTGAACGTTTTAAACATCAAAAATATTTTTCTGTAAAATTTAATTAATTAAATTTAAATGCAAATACCAACGATGCATAAATAACTTTTTTTGTAGTTCTAATGTAAAAATTTTAAAAAGTTTATGTTGGTTCTACTGGGAACATTTTTCTCAACCTAGCTCTAAATCTAACCCATAAATTGTCACGTCGCTAAAAAACAAAATTATATATATATATAAGTGTGTATACGTGTATGTATATGTATATATACTAGTATATGTATGTACGGCTGTATATGCTTGTCTATTTGTCCAGATGTGGGTATCTGTATATTTGTATATGTGTGTGTGTCGATCTCTTCTCCTCGTTTCATATTTGAATAACTACAATAGTCTAAATATAATATTTTGTTAAACTTAGAATTTAAAATACGACATTAATTGGTAATCATTTTTTAAAAATAAATTAGCACCATCAATTGATAATACACAAGTAGTGTTGAAACAAAATATCTACTTTTGTAGTGATATATTAAAATATTTATGCTATAAACTCTGAATAAATATTATTCGCTCTACTTTGTATTGAGCATTCTTTAAAGAATAGTGTTAGGAATTTTATTTCATCCATACCTACCGTATACTTTGGTTTATATATATATATATATATATATATAATTATTACAAGAAAGTGAAAGAACAGATAAATTAAAAGACTACGGTTCGTTTCATTTGCTTTTATAAAAAAAAGTGCTCAATACTAAGTAGAGTTTAATATTGTAATTAAATAATATTCAGAAGAATACGTTATTAGTTATCCAATTTACAGAATAACAACTCGTCATATGACCAGAAATATATAAGAAAGAGAAAAAGTAGTCTATACTAAAATAATATTTGTACACAAACACACACACACACAGATAGAAATGAATAGACTCTGATAGATAGATAGATAGATAGATAGATAGATAGATAGATAGATAGATAGATAGATAGATATGAACAGACTGAGATAGATAGATGAACAGAATGAGATAGATGCATGCATGCATATATATATATATATATATATATATATATAGATAGATAGATAGATAGATAGATAGATAGATAGATAGATAGATAGAGAACTCTATGTATATTATCCAGAATAATGTAATATACATTAAGAAAATTTGACAAATATCATGAGACTGTGTCAAAAATTAACCAAGATGTGGCTAAATTTGCAAGTCAATCTAATATTGAAGATAGAATGGGTAAAATCCACCTGAAAAATGCATACTTACTTTTCAAATACCAAAAACCCAACTTTGATATTAAACAACAAACTAGATTCAATTATCCCTATAAAACTGAGCAAAGACATATTTCTAAATATATAATTGAGAATATAACTGACTCCATGCATAATTCTTTATTTAACAATCTACGGAACGATTTTTCAGACACTATCAAATGATTCAATAACATTAAAACAAAGACAGACGACTTTCATTCAATTCGATATTATAATCTTCTATTCTTCCATATCAAAAAAATCTTCTGTTAGTTGAAATTTTGCTAAGAACTGTTACAATTACTGATGAAGAATCCAAAATTATATTAGCCTCTAAAATATCATTATTAACCAAAAATAATTTCACGTGGATAAAAAAGAAAGTGATAAATTCGATGTTCCTAGTAGTATTTGATTTCGCTTCAATCACAGATTTAGTGAGAATTTATATTTTAAACAGCCTTAGTAGAATAGTTGACTCCAAACAGATTGCTCTATATAGGCTAACAGACTTATTTTTATCCCTAATTGTAATGGCCCACCATCCTCTCAGATACAAAGGAAAGTTGTTAGGGCTTTCAAATTACTTAGATTTAATAGGAAAATGCCGTCCAATCTTAAAATAGACAACTTCTTAGATATTACTTTGAATCTGTCGAATAAAACATTTAAACTTTATCAAAGCCAAATGAAAAAGAAAGAACAATGAGACCCCATACTACAGTAATGCTTGCTCCAATCATCCCCACCTAATGATCAAACAGACTTCTTCAAATGTAAATGCCAGGTTCAACAAGTTTTTTCCTAATAGGAAAATCCTTCATGAAAATAAAACTCCATACAGTAACGCTCTCAAAAAAGTGGTTTTAGATAGGAATTACTCTACCCAGAATCCTCCAAAGATACCAAACCAAATAAACCTAAAAATATTAAAAGAAAAGTAATATGATTCAAACCCCTTATTTCTGCAAACTATCTAATATCAATATCAGTTAACACTTCCTGAAATTGATCGACGAACATTTTAAACAGAACAAAACCACTAAGACTTTTAACAGAAAAACATACAAATTAGCTACTCTTGCACTAGTAACTTTAATAACATCATTAACTCATAAAATGATAATATACTAAAAACAACTTTATAAAAATTACCAAACAGATAGTAAAACCCTCCTGTAACTGTAGAGTAAAATTTGAATGCCTGGTTGAAGTTATATGCAAATCTGAAAAAGTTATATTCCAAGCAATTATTTTCCGTAGTCAATACAAAAATGAAAAAAAAAAAACCAAAGAAGTATACAAATGAATTTCCGCCGGACCCTGGAAACAGCGAATATGTAATTATAACCAATCTTTCTATAAACACAACCTAAAACATCAAACCGCTCTTTCTAAATATTTATGAACTGAATGGAAGATTATAGGTAAATTTCAAACCCCTAACTGCTTCAGAAATAGATATAATATATGCTTGGGGAAAAATTAGAATTATTAAATACAGAAAAACTAGCCAACTTTTAAACCAGAGAAATGAAATCGTTTTTCAATGCTGCAATAGAAGTTAATTTAAATTACCTATTGAATAGAATTTGAAATTTACCCTATCTTTTCATGCTTGCTGGTTTATTCTAATTTTGCGCTGCTTTAAATTAAATTAAAGCGGAAATTTTCTATGTAAAGGATATATATGCCAATATATGTGTACACCTACTTGTGCATGTAATTGAGTTTATTCTTTTTTGTTGATCTGTAGATTCTTTTATATATGTTTCGGTATTAAAATTCAAACGATCCCACTATATCACCGTTGTGGATTTACTTCTCTATTTGCGTATATTATCTTTTGATAATTTTTAACGTATTAAAAAAAAGATTTTGGTTAATTCTCCTATGTATATGATATATATTCCTGTATATATGTATAACTACTTTGTATTATATATGGATGTGCGTTGTGGAGCAGTGCATATCGACTCAGAACGAGAAATCGTGGAGCCAAATTCGAATTTCGGTTGAATTCCTTGCATTCATTTACCCACAAATACCCTTGGGAAAGGTAATAATCCGTTTCTTCCCTCCAGTTATGGGTTAAATAATAGGACAGATTGGGTTCTATAGCCTTGGCTAGCAACTAGTCTACCGCAGAAAGCAATGGCAACCTACTGTGGGATAATTTTCTGCCTAGTCAGTCATGTCTCTTTCGAGACATGATCGCCCAAAGCGTGTATACTGTATGGCACTTAACTGACTGATTATATATGTATTTTAATATAGGTCCATTTGTATGTATATGTGTAAACTTGTGTATATATGTGTTAACATTAATTTTGTGTATACGCGTATAAATCTGGTCTTTATAGGTGGGTATGTGAATATGTGGTTGTGCGAATGCGAGAGTGTTTATATATACATAAGATAACTGTATGTGTATATAGTTTTATATATATACGTGTATGTATATGTATGTGTATATATACATATATATCTATGTACGTGTACTCATAGTCGTGTGCATGTAGGTTGGTGTGTAAGCGACTCTATCATAGTTGTAGATTTTCTTCCTTTTTTCTGTCAACTGTCCTATGAAAATATTTTGCACATTGAGGGAATTGTGGTTGAAAACTCCGATGTATTTGACATATGTGCCTATATACGTGTACAGCTACTTTATCTCATGTATGTAATTGAATGTATATATAAAGTTTGTTAGTATACTGGGGTATAGATGTGTTAGTATTAATTATACGCGTACATGTCTGGTCTTTATAGGTTGGTATGTGGGTGTGTGAATACGAGAGTGTATATATCTAAGATATTTGTACGTGTATATGGATAGATGTGTGTATATGCGTCTATATATATATATATATATGTATGTGTGTGTGTGTGTGTGTGTGTTTGTGTTTGTATATGTGTGTATGTGTATATTTGGGAAACAATCAATCTTTTATGCAGAGTTCATTAAAAATGACAGAAATGGTTATCATTAATTTTTTACAGTATTTACATTATTCGGATTATTGTCCCAATCTTTGTTGCCATTTGTAATGTAAATACTACTTCATCTCAGAAATATAGACAAATATTAATTTTTTATCTATGATTTTTCATATGTTCCTATAACTTTTTACTTTTTAGAAATGAAAATTATACAAATGCATGAATAAATTATATAAAAAAACTAAATGATAATACCGTGTCTGTCATTTTTAATGTGGATATGTGTGTATATATGTATGGGTGTGTATGTATGTATGTGCATGTATTCATATAGACGTATATATGTGTATAAGTATTCGTGTGAATGTGGGTGAGGGTTTATCGGTTTATGGACACTCATTCTACCCAATGAACTCCTTCTCCCTTAACCTGGGTGACCCTTGCAACATAAGA
Organism: Ascarosepion bandense; assembly: GCA_037127315.1. Lineage (NCBI taxonomy): Eukaryota > Metazoa > Mollusca > Cephalopoda > Sepiida > Sepiidae > Ascarosepion > Ascarosepion bandense. The sequence continues at coordinate 3,919,535 of JBBBDQ010000335.1, forward strand.
CTAAAGATTTTAATTCTGGATCATGTTATTCGAGTTTTATTTCTTTAAAAAAATTAGCGATGTTCTGAGAACAAGTTATACCAAATAAAATCGTGGTCTTATGAGATGAGCTTGTTGGGGCCTCATATGCATAGGAATTTTAGGTTTGAATTTTTACATGGCACAAGGCCATTTCTCAAAGAACTTTCTAACGAAATTCTTGCCTTCCAACAATTTTTTATACGGTTCAAGTCATTTATGAAATTAGCAAATGGAACATAGAATAAAATGGTCAAAGCATTATTTGTATTTATAAAAGTGGATTAACAAATAACAAGAATTACATACTTCGTACAGACGTTGAATGTGTCTGATTAAAATGTCTTTCATTTTCTACATAAGATTGTGTTACAGCAATTGAGGTAAGTTGTAAAGTTCTTTGTCGCTGGAAGATTTATCAGTGTCATATGTAATTTGTGTTAGGAATAATTTTGAGAGAAGATTGGTGAAAATTTCTGAGTCCGTTGAATAGTTCATCTTTGTAAAATTTAGAAGAATGATTAGTAAGAGAAGGGGAGTTGATCTTACACGTTGTGCGTGTAAAATTATTGTGCCAACTGTAGTAATTTGCACAAGTGTTATTTAAAGCAATAAAGGGCGCCTACTTGCGTCTTGCAATTAGTTCGGATGTGTGAGAGAATTGCTTAGAGCGCGAACCCCGCAATAGCATGCTGCTATTGGGGGCGGCTGTGAACTGCCTTCCTTTGTGTTCTGTGTTTCTGCTGCAACTGTCTTTGGGTGTACCACGTGTCTGCTATATATACATCCCGTAAATAAGCGGAAAAGCAAGATTATCACGTGATTGTCCCGTGTGTATATGTACAATGATTGAATGTAGTTGTGTGGAAATACACACGACTATAAGCTGATTGCTTGTAAAAATGGTTTATAATTTATAACTACTTGAGATGATGTACTGAGTTTTCTTTTGTATGTCAAATGACAGGAGAGTTCCATAAGAATTATACGAAATTTGATTTATTCTTCTTAGTAACTAATCAACTTATGGCGAATTCCAACATGAATAGGATCACCATCATATTAAAGAAATTGCAGTTGCATGCCTTCATGCTGGCAGTTTTTCAGTTGTTTTGACGCCTTCATTATCTGGGCAGCTGTTTTTTTTTATTACAAGACAAGAAAAGTTTGTACGAAGACTTTTTGTGGATTTATCGATTTTTATACACGGCTTTTTTTTTTTTCAAAATATAACTTGAAGAAGACAGACATTCTGCTGAAATATTGTTTAGCATTGTTAAACATTATGTTTTATTTAATTTCTTAAATCGTACTCTTCACTTACCTGTTAAAAAATATTGGAAGATTTACGTCAATCATTTTGTTTTATAATAATAATAATACTAATAATAATAATAATAATAATAATAATAATAATAATATTTGTTTTCTTTCCTGATTATAATTACAAATACTTATAGATTATTTTCTTCGTTAAATGATTTATTTGAATGTTTTGCCTCCCAATATCAGAACAGACTGCATTCTGATGCGCCCTCAGCGGTAAAGAGCAGAAAGATTTTACAGTTCCTGCTCTATGTAAAATACAGACTTTTTTTTTGTTTTTCTCACACTTTTTTTCTCTTTCCATGTTATGCGCCCAAAAATGATCTATGGTGTATTTGTCAGCTTGTTATCTAAGAGCACTCATGTCTTCATGCCGTTAAACAGACACATCCTTCTACATGCTTGCTTGCTTCACTTATTCGTATCTCGAAACGCAAACGTAACCCCTTTTCACGATCGTTGGTTTCATTTTTCTTCAAGTGGATAATATCTGTAATTACCTCCCTTTTCTAAGGCTTTTCTCTGCTACTTAAGTTAGCAATAGCATTTACATAAAGGGGCTTCATATTTTTGTGTGCTTCTCTTTCTTTTGATTTCTTTGTTTCTTTTGGATTTTTTTAAACAGATTTCGCTTTCTTTCTTTAGTGATTTGTCTAACAAAATGTCTTACTGAATTTACCATTCTCACTCCACTGCTTAAGAAATTAGAGTACAGAGACGTTTTAATACGAATTGGAGTAGATAAAATCAAACATTCTCTGTTGAATAACATTCTGTGTTTGCTAGAAAATAGAATTATATAGGAGATGATTTAAAAGTCTACAGTTTTGTCGAAACCTACAGCAGTTGGGGCTTGTGTGAGAAATGTATCATATTCTCCAATAAGATTATTTGAGCAACTTTTCACGGTGTATATATATATATATATAGTAATTTTGTTATTACAATCGTTTATAAAAGCATAATATCACTACGCATTAATTTACATGTTTCGGAATATAACGCTTTCTCTTCAGGTGATGTGTTAAAAATAAATTTTTTGTGTAGTGATATTATGCTTTTACAAACTATTGTAATAACAAAATTACAATATTAAGCTCGACCCTCTTTATAAAAGTAAATGCTTGAACAGTAGGTCTTTAATCGACCTATTCTTTCACTTTATTGTAATATATATATATATATATATATATATATATATATATATATACAGAGAGAGAGAGAGAGGTGGGGGAAAGAGATAGATAGATAGATAAATAGATAGATAGATAGATAGATAGATAGATAGATATCAATCTTGTTACAAATGTTGTTATCATTTTGTTGTCTTTTTATTCCTCAAATTTTATTAGAAAGCTTATTAAATCTGCACACACACCACATGCGCGCACACACGCATGTACACACACGTGTATGTGTTTGTGTGAGTTTGACTACTCTTTTTCAACCTACCATTAAACTACTATGTAAAATAATCTATAAAGTATGTACTTAGAAAGAAAAGAGCACGCCTTATCCATCGCCAACGGCAAGGAATATTATGCTCGATGAAGGCTAAGCACCGCTCAGTGTTCACGAAGCGTTGGTTAAATGTGGTAAATTCTGCCAATGTTGAGACATTTATCAAAGAATTTAACAAGAAATCTAAAACGATTCTCTAATACTTTCAAGATATGAAATATGCCTAATTGGTCTGTGAAAAGTGCCTTATGAAATCCTTATCGCGTAACCTCTGTTAGTCTGGCAAAATGCTTAATCTTTTATAGATTTTAAATCAAGAGTACTGGAAAACTGGTAATCTACATGAAAAGTGCATAGATTAATACAGATCATTTATCTCCAAAACTTAAAGTGAGTTGTGTAATTTTATTTGTAAAAGAGTCAGATACAATCTTGCTCAAAAGGGAAGCGTAGATTCAGATTGGAAATATATATTCATTAAAAAAATGTTTATTGTGGAGAAATAATTCTACTTGGTTACTATGAAAACATCCTGTTTTTAGTATTATTTAAAAAAAATACGGCGCTTGTGCAGGAAATATTAAGTCATTTGAAACAAATTGTCTTGTCCATACTTCATGTCAGAACAGATTTAATTCCCTGCAAACTTTAGCTTTTCTCAGAGTTAAAATGACCATTGACATGGAGGATATTTGATATAACAGAAAGAGGAACACTAAAAAGATTCTCTTTAAGAAGAATGCGATAAGAAAGCTGATGATATTCCCGAAAGAAAACTTTGCAGACTGTTTTATTAAGTAAAAACGACACAGGGACATGTGTCACAAGGATTTTACGTTGAAAAGAATAAACGTCAACTCTTTTTCTTTCTCTCTCTCTCTCTCTATAATGCTATGACATTCGCTACACCCTCTAAAAGAGTCATACATTGACCGATCTCTGAAACAGATAAGGAATACAAAGTACAATTTGTTTTACAAGGGACAATAAATTTTCATTATTTTAGGGTAAAAATTAAAAGTTTTATTAAAAGTGTTATAATATAACATACATATATATTGAAAGCAATTTTATGATTAAAATAACAAATGCTCATTTAATAAAAAATGCAATAAAGCTTTTGTATATATTTTTTAAGCTTTTGTATAGACAAAAGGATGTGCGTTGTGGTGCAGTAGATATCGACTCGGAACGACAAATCGGGGAGCTGAGTTCGAATTCCAGTTGAATTCCTTGCATTCACTTACGCACAAATACCCTTGGGAAAGGTATTAATCCGTCTCTTTCCTCCAGTTATGGGTTAGATAATAGGACAGATTGGATTCTATCGCAGAAAGCAATGGCAATCTACTGCGGGATAATATTATGCCCACCAGAAATAGTGTTACACTTTCAGCTTTCGAAATGTCTCACCGATGTAAGTGCTTTTCATTGTTAGCTATTTATTTCATATTGGATATTTATTTGAAATGGTATTGGATTAAGTTAGATGTAGTTATAAAGACCATAGTATTAAAGTTAACTAATTTATTTACAAGTTGTGTAGAGCGTTAGAGACGAAAATTATATATTTTGTATTGTTATTGTTAGAATTATGTTGGTATCTAGTTTGCTGAATTGGTAGATTTTGTAAGCTCGTTTTCTAACGCTGACGATGAATTGACGTAGGTAGTGAATAAGTTTAATCTTTATCTCAATGTATTTCTGTTCTTCACCTAGGCAATTTAGGCTGCATATCCTATGACTAGTGGTGATGGTAATATTTTATTATGATTGGTGCAGAAATTAATTAGGAAGTTTTTGCCAGTGAGTTTACGATAAACTCTAAATTCTAATTTGATATTGTTACGTACTAATAAGATGTCAATGAATGATAGAGATTAGAGATTCATTTACTTATTTATTTACTATTTCACTCCAAGCAAGGCGGGAGCACCACTAAAGCATAAGGTGCTATAGTGAGAAAAAAGACAGGGTACAGCGGGTGTCTAGGAAAGGATAAAAATATGGATGGGATTCAAAGAGACAGAAAATGGTAACGGAGGTTGCATTTACATTTTTGGAGATTGTAGCAATCAGGATACAAATAAATGGAAGGGAGTTCCACAGGCGGGAAGTGCGAGGAAATAAACTATTCGAGTAGAAGTGTGGGACCTAGGGGCCTATCTAGTAGCACACTTACATTCATGTGTTCAGAGCACCAGGGAAAAGAGCTTGTCAGAGCAGTTGCCATGAAAATATTTGTAGAAAAACAGAGGGAAACCACATTTCAGATCAATGTGTGATTTTGTTGGTAGGTTAAACCTTATTGAGTTTATTTAATATGCTTGTGGTCATGAGCAAAAAGAGCAACCCAAAGTGCCAAATACAGGTGTGGGATGTCGAAATCAAGCAGGTACAAAAATTTAAATATCTGGGAAGTGTTCCAACTGAAAACGGAAAGTGCAACACAGGCGAATTGGCATGGCGAAGGACGCGTTCCACAAGCTGAATAAAGTATTAAGACACAGGAAACTTTCACTAGAAACAAAGAAGAGAGTACTGGATTGCTATGTGATGACAGTTCTTCAATATGGCAGTGAATGTTGGACAATATCTTCGAAGATGAAGGAAAAGCTTGAAGCAACTGAAATGTGGTTCAACAGAAGGATGCTGCGGATATCGTGGACCGAGCATGTGAGCAATGACGAGGTTTTGGAAAGAACGGAAGCGAAAAGGAAATTAATATTGAACATCAGGAAGAGACAACTGAAGTTCCTAGGACATGCAATGAGGAAGGAGGGCTTGGAGAACCTGATACTAACAGGCCGGATAGAGGGGAAAAGAGACAGAAGAAAACAGCGGATAACATATTTGAAGGGCCTGAGGAAGCGTGCTAAGAGACACCAGGTATAGGGAGACGTGGAAGGCCATAATAGCCTACGTCCTGAAAGGACAAAGCACATAGAAGAAGAAGAAGAAGAAGAAGAAGAAGAAGAAGAAGAAGAAGAAGAAGAAGAAGAAGAAGAAGTATTATGAGGTTACTATGAACTGAGGCTATAGCTAAATACTGTTCTTTTGGCAGCAACTTTAATTTTTTATCTGTTGATTGTTCCGGTAAAAAATGTGAATAAACTAAATGGCCGAGCCAAAAAGGGAGTCATTTATACAAGACTATATTTATGTTCTTAAAATACAGTGGAACCTGCCGTATGCGATCCTATTCGTCAGCGACTATCTGTTGTTAACGACCGTTTTTCTATGCACGGACGATTTGCTAATGTTAATTGACCCCCAGTGAACGACCTCTTCCAAAACGCGACCACCGACCAGCATGAAAGAATATTAAAAATCAAACAACCACTTTAACAAAAATTCATTTTGGCAGTACAGTCCTAACTTCTAAATTAGGAGAATTTAAGTTAGTAATCTATTTCATTTTCCTTTAATCTAAGCCAGAAACAATTTCTCGTTGTTTTGTTATTGCAGTGAAATGTCAAATTTTTAATATTTGTTGAAATGGCGGTGGTCAAACGGCGGCTGTCTTGTATTAACATGTACTTATTAGATTTGACAAGTTTAAGAGATTTGTCGGTTTCTGTACCAAATTCTGGAGAAAGATCACATCGATGTGAAATTTAAATCTTCAATGTTTATCTGTTTCATTATCTTTATTTTTTCTCACTCGTTTTACTCTCAACCTCTCTCTCTCTCTCTCTCTCTCTCTCTCTCTCTCTCTCTCTCTCTACCCAGATCGTTGTCATTTTCTTGTATGTTTGTTTATTCTTCTATATATTATCACAGATTCTTTTTTACTATTACTCACGTCTAAGAAAAAACTGAAAACGTATCCATCGCGAACTTTTCCAACGTACATATTTTATAAGAAATAAGTGCCAACATCAATTAGAATCGAAGTGGTCACATTACAAAAAATGTACACCACACAAACTGCAATAACTGATTTTTTGTAAGCTTACAGCAGTGTGAATAAATGATTTTTATTTCTTTTGTTAACCGTTGTAAATATGATTTAATGTTAAAAACAATAATTATGCTGGAAAAATATCTTCAAAGTTAGACAATCTTCTCATTTATTTATTACCAGGTTACATGGTAAAATACTAAAATATGTACATTCTGAAGAGTGAAATATATGATCGTGGGGAGGATAGGTCACGAGTTTTTAGTGAGCGACCACCTGCCGTATGCGACCAGTATTTGATGGCAGTAGGGTTTGTCGCATACAATAGGTTCCACTATATATATATATATATATATATATATGTTCTTAAAATATATTAATATCTACTTTATTTGCTTTGTTAATTTCTTTGTCGGCAGAAAATCCTCCGTTTATCAACCTCACGCCTATTGAAAAGATACTTATCTGTGTTGTGCGTTACAAATCAGCGATCATTGCCTTTTATATTATAGATATTTTACTAAATGAAATTAAAGTTAGAACCGTTGATATGGAGAGTGGCGTTAAAATTATTTCAAGTGTATATAAAAGAATAGAATTAATTTGAGGGTAACAATTTTAAGTAATGGTGAGTAAGCTAGTCATTAATTTCTAATTTCATTAATTCGGTCCTTAATAAATACTGGACGCATCTTGTGACCTTGTTTCATTATAAGAAGCAAAATCTTTCAAAGATTCACTTGTATCAACGTAAAACGGTAGAAACCTTTTTCTGAATGTAAGGGGCATAACTCATGGTATCTTCTTCCTATGAAGTAAAATCATAAAGAAACAAAAGCAGTGTTAATAAGCTCCCATGGACGCTGATCATATTCTAAGAAAATCGTGTTTGCTCTATATTTTGACGCATAGTCTCTTTTATATTTTGGTGTTAACCGATTGGTTTTGGATATGGTATTTGAAACATAAGGAAAAAAATATTTTGACGCATAGTCTCTTTTATATTTTGGTGTTAACCGATTGGTTTTGGATATGGTATTTGAAACATAAGGAAAAAAATATTTTGACGCATAGTCTCTTTTATATTTTGGTGTTAACCGATTGGTTTTGGATATGGTATTTGAAACATAAGGAAAAAAATATTTTGACGCATAGTCTCTTTTATATTTTGGTGTTAACCGATTGGTTTTGGATATGGTATTTGAAACATAAGGAAAAAAATATTTTGACGCATAGTCTCTTTTATATTTTGGTGTTAACAGATTGGTTTTGGATATAGGTATTTGAAACATAAGGAAAAAAATATTTTGACGCATAGTCTCTTTTATATTTTGGTGTTAACCGATTGGTTTTGGATATGGTATTTGAAACATAAGGAAAAAAATATTTTCAATTTATCATTGAAAACAAAGAATTTATTTTTTTCTTTTATATCTTTTTGGTATCTTCCTTTTTATTCTTAAAATTTTTTTGAATCTCGTTAAAAGTAAAAATTCGCCTACAAAATTACCGATAAACTTCTTCTTCTATGTCCCTTCAGGACGTAGGCGATCATGGCCTTCCACGTTTCCCTATCCCTGGTAGTTCTGAGCACGCCTTCTCCTGTTATACCATGCAATACTCGTTCCGTCATGCACCTTCTCAGGCCCTTCAGTTATGTTATCCGTTGCTTTCTCCTGTCTCTTTTCCCCCTCTATCTGGCCTGTTAGTATCTGGTTCTCCAAGCCCTCCTTCCTCGTTGCATGTCCCAGGAACTTTAGTTGTCTCTTCCTGATGATCAGTGTTAATTTCCTTTTTCGTTTATCATCCTTTCCAAAACCTCATCATTGCTCACATGAGGCATGGCCCTACTTTTACAGATGGTACAAATGCTGTATTCATTGCAGCCACATCAAGTTGCAACACCGGTTCCCTTACGATCAGCAAAGTTAAGCAACATTGAACTTGGTCTGTACCTAGATGGGGAACCGTCTAGGAATATCAAATGCTGTGATCTTGAATTTGCACTTTGGATAATGGATCAAAATTGTTAATCAGAGAACCGAGTTCCATTTGGGTTTCTTATATCCAATTACGCAGAAATACCCCTTGGGACAGATAGGAATCCACTTTATATAACCTTATATCCAATTACGCAGAAATACCCCTTGGGACAGATAGGAATCCACTTTATATAACCTTATATCCAATTACGCAGAAATACCCCTTGGGACAGATAGGAATCCACTTTATATAACCTTATATCCAATTACGCAGAAATACCCCTTGGGACAGATAGGAATCCACTTCATATAACCTTATATCCAATTACGCAGAAATACCCCTTGGGACAGATAGGAATCCACTTTATATAACCTTATATCCAATTACGCAGAAATACCCCTTGGGACAGATAGGAATCCACTTTATATAACCTTATATCCAATTACGCAGAAATACCCCTTGGGACAGATAGGAATCCACTTTATATAACCTTATATCCAATTACGCAGAAATACCCCTTGGGACAGATAGGAATCCACTTTATATAACCTTATATCCAATTACGCAGAAATACCCCTTGGGACAGATAGGAATCCACTTTATTTCCTCCTGCTATGGATTAATTAGTAAAATTTGTGTAACTTTTTTTTTCTCAATTGGAGTAGATAGATCTATCTATCGCCCGGTTTACACTCCACGCATGTCTATTGAACAGGTTAAGAGGCTCATGCCTTGTTCCCTGTTCAGGATATGGTTTCCGGCTTTCTCTTTGTCGATCTTTTCACTATTACGTAGCCCCCTGCACATCAGTGGCGTTCCCGCCTTGCTCGGGATGATACGATTAAAAAAAAAAACAAAAAAAAAAACAGCTAAATCATTATTATCTAAACTGAAATCTTAAATTATTCTCTGGTTTAAAATAAACTGAAAAGTGTTGATAAGCCGTAAAAAACAATGTTTTCAATAATGCTGTTTTCTGGACACTTATGTTTCTTCCTCAAATTACCATCAGTTTAAACGTTTTTGATTTTTTTTTCTGAGATCCAAGCGGTTTTCTCCAATACCTCGGACGGTTTTTAAAAATTTTGTCTACAACACAATTGCTTGAATAAATTCAAATATTTCACGAATTTCCGCCTTTTTCAACATCGTATGAAATGTCTTTGAAAGGCTTCTAGGTGTCCGATTTAGTAGCGTCAATAATCTAACCCACCTGTTTCATAGATTCTTCATATCAAGGGCGCGGTCTTGCTGTTTTTAACAATTTTCAATTTATTTTTTTCGCTCTCGTTCATCTTCCTCTAGTGATAAAGTAAAAAGTCTGGCAAAGAAGTTGACAAATATTAAAGATTTTCGATTCATTGGTTGTCTGCACTAGAAATAACTGAGTTTCACTGGGTTTCAACTAATATCGATACATCTTCAGTAGCCACTCATACAATCGTTCTCTCCTTCGTCGTCCTTCTCCTCTTCATATACTCTTCTTCTGCTTCGAATTATTATTATTATGTCATTTTTCATCATATGTCGATTTCTGCTTTGGTCTCACTACCAACCAAGTCTGCAGGGAGACCTAAGACAGGTCGTGGCGTGTTGTTATGACTCCATTTCATGTTTTTCTATCTTCCTTATCATCCCTAGCATTACATAGATAAAGTTTTCCTTAGTGTGTGGGCTGTACTTAATAAGACAATTTTTTGTATATCTCTTAAGCTGGGGTTTCCAGGGATTCTTTCAATGTGTTGTTTTGTTCCATTTTTTATCATTCCAAGTGCACCTACTATCACTGGCACAACTCTTGTATTCAATTTCCACATTTTTGCTATTTTAATTTCCAGGTCTTTATATTTTGACAGTTTTTCAAATTCCTTGATTGCTATGTTACAATCCGCTGGACAAGCCATATCAATTAATAGACAAGTTTTCTCCTTCTAGTTTTTAACAATAATGTCTGGCCTGTTTGCTTCAATTTTTCTGTCTGTGTAGATGGTGTAATCCCATAGAATGGTTACATCTTCTATTTCTGTAACCGGTGCTGGGTGATGTTCATACCAGTGTTTGTTTACAGCTTTTCCATAATGTTTGCACATTGCCCAATGTAAATATTGCCCAACTCTATCGTGGCGATTTTTATATTCATTTGGAGCAAGCACAGAACAGCCTGAGATTAGGTGGTCTATTGTTTCTTGGTGTTTATCACAAAACCTGCATTTTGGATTCATATTATTATGCATAACGTTTGCCTGAAAGTTTCTAGACTTTATTATTATTATTATTATTATTATTATTATTATTATTATTATCAGCAGTAGTAGTCGTTAATGTTGTTTATCCCTGGCGATTGAAGGACATCAAATCTGTTCAATTCTCTAGCAATCTTTTCATTTTTCTTGCTAATTTTCGTACTTCTGTCGACTGAATGATTTCAGTTTATTCTCGTGTTTCAAATGATATCAGCAAAGAACTTCGAAATGATTCCAATAAAGACGGGCAGAAATAGAACCTTCCAATTCCCCAATTGATTTCAACTCTCTTTAGGGGTTCACATATGTGTGCAACATTCGGTTTTAATTTCGAACTTCAGGAACAGTTAACATCATTCCAACTTGATACTTTTTTCACGGTAAATACAGCTACTTTTTTTATTTGAATTGATTTCTGTGTTGGAATAATAATAATACAAATAATATAATGACCTGAAAATTGAAATAGAAAAAATGTGGAAATTGAAAACAAGTATCGTGCCAGTGATAGTAGGTGCACTTGGAATGATAAAAAATGGAAGAAAAAAAAGCACATTGAAAGAATTCCTGGAAACCCCAGCTTAAGAGATATACAAAAAATAGTCTTGTTAAGTACATCCCACACACTAAGGAGAACTTTGTCTATGTAACGCTAGGCATGATGGGAAAGATAGAAAAAACATGAGATGGAGCCATAACAACAGGCCACGACTTGGTTTAGGTCTTCCCGCAGACTTGGTTGGTAGTGCGACCATAGCAGAAATCGAAATATGATAAAAAATGACATAATAATAATAATAATCTTAATAATAATAATAAAGCAATATTTACTTGTAGGTGAGACCTAGTTATTAACATTTTCAAATCCGGTGACATGAAATATTGTTGTTGTTGTTGTTGTTGTATTTTTGTTTTCCTTTTGTGTAGTATGAGGCTCCCCTAAGTCTCAACCAGAGACTTTAAGAGACAACAATTTTAGAAGATGATAACAGATGAGTGGCCATGCATTCGACGCTGGCGGATGGAGTGGATGTTAATGCCATTGTGGTCACTATTATAATCGCTGTTAATCAAAATGACTGACGTAACTTTTCCAATACTTTGCACGACTTTCAAAAGAGAGCGATTTCCAATATGGTAAAAAAAGTCACAAAGTTTAACAATGTTTCAGAATATTTTCACAAGAGTTTTGTCTTCTTCATGTTGCCATATATAAAACAAAATTGCATACAGGTATAAACGTCGATTGACTTGAAAAAATTCAGTTGCATTATTAAACAACATGACAAGGCAAGTGACAGCAGTTAGTATGAATGGAGTGCAAATTAAATGCGAGTAGTATAATCGGGTGCATGCTCGTTTTTAAAGGTTGTTAATTAGTTAGCAAGAACGATTAATCAAGCAGTTTAGTGAACTTCTCATGGAAATTCTCTACCATTTTTTATTTTACCCCAGAGTGGGAATCTCGTAATTTATACATGTACTTTTCAGTAGGTGGATTTATGATATTTTTTCGGGATGTTTAACTTATTTTAATCGCCGAATTAGCAGTCAATCGATATTTTATCACAAAGGATTACAGCTTGCCTTCTCGCACTATTTATCAAAATAACTAACAATCCATATCTTACCAACTGCTTTGAGAATTTAAGTTTTTTTAATCGCTATCTTTTGCTTCATTAGGCGGAAACAACAAAAAATTCACATTCTTTATGTTCTAAAACACTTCCTTGTGTGTGTTGAGCACTCTTAATTTTTTTCTAATCTATGTCTTTTGCACAATTCTTAATAAATGACTGTTCCTACTCTATCATTGTTGCTTTTGTATTATTCTGGTTGACAATAAGAAATAATGAGGCAATATTTAAAAAAAATGAAAAAAAAAGGAAATGTTTAGTTATCTCGAAATAAATATCAAACAACATTTATACATAATAAAAATATTTTACAACTGGCCATATAGTGATGCAAGGGGCATAACTGCTGAGAGATACGTTCTTTGTTGCTCTCCCCTGCATTAAATGTTTAGCTCTCTCGATTGACCGCCAACATCGGCTATAAAAATACTGAGTAAAAAAAATAAAAAAATAATAATAATATAAAATTAAAAAACTTAGACTAAACATTTTTATGTTCTACTCATGTCTATAAATGACCCAGACGATTATCATATAAAGCTTCATACGCTTCTACATAGAGTTGTTGCTATTTTACATAGACCATTGTCACTAACATCTTACCATTATACGGGAGATATTTCTGCTGCCCCTGTATATCAACTAAGCTTGTAACAAAAGTTTACAGACGAACTGTTATTAGTAATTACTTACCTTCTTCCTTTTCTATGTGCCGTCTCCCTTCAGGACGTAGAAGATCATGGCTCTCCACATCTCCCTATCCCTTGTCGCTCTAAATGCCCCTTTTTTCTGTTTTTCCGCCCAATCGCCATTCATGTCCATCATGTATGCAGGGCTTTGTTTTCCTTTATCCCTCTTCCCCTCTATCTATCCCGTGTGCATCAGGTTCTCCAAGCCCTCTTTCCTCATTACATTTCCCTAAAATCTTAAGGGAGGCTCTGAAGTTTACATTTTATGCGGTTTGTCAAATTGTTTTCTTTGTTTCTTGAAGATTGCTATAACGCTGAGATATTGTAAGACTTCAGTCTGTTAAAGCAGAATCGAAATCGTGCAGTTAAAACGAATAAAATGAACAGATTGATTGAAAAGTTCTACATGGTCTTGAATTTTCATATCGTCTCTGCTGTTAGTATACGAATTGTGTCAGAAATTTAACCAACGAATTTAATATTAAAAAGCAAATAACAAACAAAAATGTAGCCAATCTTAACCAATACCACCTTAGACCCGTTCAATGTAGACCTGTTTCGAACTTTATAAACTGTTAAAACAATTTTTACAGGTGTATCATATTCACCCTCCTTGTGCCTTTGAATTTTAGAGCCATTTCTAAACCTGTCCAATGAAAACACTTTTCCCATTTTTTTCATTTAGAACACCCTTTCACAAATTTGACATTATAATTCTGTTACAATTTCCTAGACAAGTAACATAAGATGAATATGTTTAAAATATTGTCTTCTATTTATTCATATGAAAGGCATATGACATAAAATAACAGTTACATAAGGCAAACTTTTAGCTACAAAAAACTATTTTTGGTAAAATGAACATAATTGGTTATGCATTTTCATCAACGATAAAATTCCGCCTGTATTCAACTTTCATAACTATGGATTATCACATTCATCAATTTTAACACGAACCGTGCTCATATCCACTCTTTGTTTTCTTTAAACTCTCAGCAAAGCGTTATATCAGTGGTTTCATTTTGTTTTTATGTCGTGGAATTCAATGACACATTTCTGCTTTTTATTCACTTTTATGTCAGATGATCTTTTGCCGAAATGCCACTTAGCTACAAGGTAAAAGTATGGGTTATTGGGGAAGAGGTTAAACTATAAACATTCATTTCTGACTTCATGGACCGATATATAAAAATAGCAGGCATTACTTTTGGAGCGACCGTCGTGATTTATATTCTGATGGCGTGTATTCACGCACCGAGAAGACAGAGTGATGTTGTGCCATCCTCTCCCCCATTTTAACCGATAAAGGAAAGTGACGAGTAACGCAACAATGCTTATCTGGGGTCATGAAATACGGGAATTATTTTCTGTGAAAAAAATAAAATAACATAAGCTTTTAAATAAATTAATCTTACAAAAAAGGCTAGATAAATTTTGAATATATATTTTATCGCAGATCAATCACAATTTGGTGCAATAAAATTGGCTTTTATTTTCCAAAAATATGAACAAGTACTTCATGTAAAGCGGTGACCGAGAAAACAAAAAATGAAATAATAAAGTTTGTCTGGATTAAATTTTCGCTGGTCAAACCAGAGCCTTATTTCAGGTATAGAAGTTATGCCATGTGCCCTGGGTTAACCAGACAAGATCCCAGCGAACGAAATCACATGCCTCTCATCCAAATAGTGCACAAAATCCAAATCTAAAAAAAAATGTCTCATATTTTTTGTTTTTTTTTTAATCACATCACCCCGAGCAAGGCGGTAACGCCACTGAAGCGCAGGGGGCTACGTAGGAAAGAAAAGATTGGAAAACAGAAAGCCGGAAACCACATCCTAAACAAGGAAGAAGGGGTGAGCCTCTTCACCTGTTCACTAGACGTCGGTGGAGTGTGAAAAGGACGATAATTTAGTCTATAAAAATAAACAAATTTAACATTGAAAATTTAGTGAACTTTTAATACAAATTTTAATGTCAAATTAAAACATTAATAAGAATAATATCTTATCTATACACTTCGTCTGCTGGAATTTAGTCATAGATTCATGTCCTGGTCGACACGTGAAGCGACCATACACAGTAATTTCTGTTAATGACATTGTTGGAGAGTAGAAAACAGTAATCTTCCTTATATTTATGATCAGTTTTTGTTTATCAAGAGTTAGAAACACAGTATTGGTCAAATTGTTAAATAAAATTAAGTAAAATACAATAGTGGGGAAATAAAACTTCATAAACAATGGCAGGAAATCATTCTATTGTACGAACTAAATCTAGAATTGAATGATGGATGGTGGATGTGCACGTGGTTTATGGTAACTGCACGGAACGAGAAGTAAGCGAACCGAGTTCAAATTCCGGTCGATTTCGCTTCATTCATTTTCGCGTAAAAAAAAAAAACTTTAAGAAAAATATGAACGCATCTTTTCTTAATCTCGCTTTGGTTTAAATAGTAGAGCAGACCGGGATCTTGGTTGCCAACCTAGCTACAAGAAGGAAACCCATGCCGGGTAGATGAAACTCGTGAGCGTATGAGAATGTGCCTGTATACAAGAAGGAAAACACAGGTAAAACACCTATGGCTCCAGCCGGTGAAAAAAATATCCATGGCAATAACCTCACGATTGGGCTTATGTGACACAAGGCGCGAGGCAGGTAGGGCAAAAAAAATGGGTGCATCTTTTTCTAGGCGTTTGAAGCGAAGTACCATTTCAGTGCTCGCTCTAGGCGGTAATTTTCCATAACTATTCCTCAATGTCTAGTAAAATATGAAGACATAGTTTCAGTCTGAATGGGATAAATGCGGCGCTCCAATGATGACTGTGGATACTTCTGAGTAAGTGGAGACTATTTTGATGAACTATTGAATGCTTCTGTAATTAAAACGGGAAAGCAACGAATTTTTAAATGTAAAATAAGTTAATGCGAAATTTTAACGCAAATACCTTATCCCATTTTGACTGATTTGTAATACAATTTAGCAGATTAACTATTTAAATGTAATAGTTATTGGTCTATATCAGGGGTTCAGTCAGTCAATTAAGTGCCATACGTGATACATGCTTCGGGCGATTATGTCTCGAAAGAGGCATGACTGACTAGGCAGAAGATTATCCCGCTTTCTGCGGTAGACTGGTTGCCAGCCAAGTTAATAGAACCCAATCTGTCTTATTATTTAACCAATGACTGGAGGGAAGAGACGGATTAATACTTTTCTCAAGGGTATTTGTGCGTAAGTGAATGCAAGGAATTCAACTGGAATTCGTTTTGACGTTCCAAGTCGATATTCACTGCACCACAGCAAACATCCCATAAAATATATCATATCAGGGGTTCTTCTTCTTTTATGTACCTTGTCCCTTCAGGACGTAAGCGACGATGGCCTTCCACGTTTCCCTATCACTGGTGGCTCTTAACAGGCTTTCTCCTGTAATATCTCTCAGCCCCCGTTGTTATCCGCCTGCTCAGGCCCTTTAAACCTGTTATCCGCTGCTTTTCTCTGTCTCGTTTTCCCTCTATCTGGCCTGTTAGTATCAGGATCTGTAGGCCATCCTTTCTCATTCATGTCCCAGGAACTTTAGTTGTCTCTTCCTGATGCTCACTATTAATTTCCTTTTCGTGTCCATTCTTTCCAAAACCTTGTCATTGCTCACATGCTCGGTCCACGATATCCGCAGCATCCTTCTGTAGAACCACATTTCAGCTGCTTCAAGTTTTCCCTTCATCGTTGTTGATATTGTCCAACATTAACTGCCATATTGAAGAACTGACATCACATAGCAATCCAGTACTCTCTTCTTGGTTTCTAATGAAAGTTTCTTGTGTCTTAATATTTTACTCAGCTTCTGGAACGCGTCTTTCGCCATACCAATGCGCCTTTTGATCTCTGTGTCGCATTTTCCGTCTTCAGTTAGAACACTTCCCAGATATTTAAATTTTCGTACCTGCTTGATTTTAACACCCCTCCCACCTGTATTTGGCACTTTCACCAACCACCTGTACAATATACTAGCAGTATAGCCTGGCGTTGCTCGGGAGTAATGAAAGCTTTAAAACTAATCCATGGTCCTGGAACTCAGACTCAGCCTAAAGAATATTTGTGTGAATTTTGGTGAGAATCGGATAAAATTGTGGATTTGTATAAAGGACATACAGACAGATAAACAGACACACACACAAACATCTTGCCTTATATATATATATATATATATATATATATTATCGATTTTCTGCACTATTGTAAGAATTGCAACCTTGAAACTTCTGAATATCGTTTCTTATGTCTTTGTCTATGAGTGTATCAAATTTGATTAAAATTGGACCACTCCTTTTATAACCCGATTTTTTCGATTATCGATTTTTGATATTTATCGGGGGTACCTCGACACAAACCTTAGCTAAGAACACTCGCAAGCACTTATAGTACAACTGTGTAAAATGTCAAGAAAATCGGTTCAGCCGTTTCGGAGTCTATACGTAACGGACACACACACAAACACATACACGCACAGACAAAGTTCCATTTATAAATAAGTTTAGATATTCGAAAACATTCAATGATGGGTAAATTGTTTTGGTGAGCACATTTCCTGCCTTGATATATTTGATGTCCAGTGTGATTATAAAATTAATATTCTATTATCCTAGGTTCACTTCTTAATTTTACTGGCAAAGTTGTTCTTGGTTTTCATTAATCTAATTTATATTTGGAAAATTAAAATTATTTCATCTGAAGAACTATTTGAAAGTTAATGACCCTTCTAAAAACTATAAAAAATAGGGAAAATATTCCTTGTTTGCAGGGATATTTATATTTCATCTATGAACGTGATCTCATTATTCCCATCAAGCCTCCTGTTTTTTGTTGTTGTTTTTTATATATAAATACAGTTGCTTTGCATATCTTCTGCGAATTTGTGTTCGTGTAGCATATGTTGATATAAAAATTTAATACGGGTATTCCTATACCGCCTACCAAAATTTCTAATCGATCTTCATTTTCCTTCTACTCGTTCATTATTTTCTGTCCAGTCAAAACCACACATATGTGGATAATATCTCCCAGTTTAGGAAATTCTGGTCTAAATGATGACTAGTATCATTGATCTGTTAGATTTAGACCCCTAATAAACGCCAGTGTCTAGTAATTTATGATTTCTATTTAAAAGTAACGAGTTAGTCAATTAAGTGCTATACGTGATACAAGCTTGGGCGATTAGCTCTCTTTCAAGAAATGACTGATTGGACAGAAGATTTTCCCGCAATAGGTTGCCATTACTTTCTGCAGTAGACTGGTTGCCAAACTAGGCTAGAGAATCCAATCTGTTTTACTATTCCACCCATAGCTTGTGGGAGAAGAGAATGAGTCATATCTTTACTAATAAATGAATTCAAGGAATTCAAGTGGAATTCGAACTCAGCTCATCAGTACGGTTAGACTCCGATTGCTTTTAACCCAGGATTAAAACCCGAACGAAGTGGCGTCAGTCGGCGGTTCTACCTCTGGGCCATGGGCGCACTTTAGAAGAAGGCATACTTTTTAGCATGTATATTGTCATTATACAAGCCCAATAGCCAGAGTGCTCTAATAAACAGACTTTCCACTCAAATACGAACATCCACTAAAAAATATTTAACGAATTAAAAATCATACATCTGTGTGTGTGTGTGTGTGTGTGTGTTAGCAAATTGAAAATTGACATATCATTAAATTTATTTTTTATGGATACTCATTTATGAGTGTTGCTCTTTTTCTATTTATTTATTAAACTGTATGTTTTACTTACTGTCGGAGGGTGCATATATTTCTATGAAAGTTTTTCGAATATTTAGGATGGTCGATGTAAAAAAGAATAAGAGCAATTCACTCGTCGAGAAATTTGGAAACTATTTGGCATTCGCACCGAAATCTCCAATACAAACATTTCAGAGTGTTTGGGTGTCGATTTGAGGACAGTGCAGAGGATTCGGAAAGATTTCGATGAGTCTAATGATGATTACGAGGGTGCTTGGAGTGATCACTAATGATAGTAGCGTTATTCCTTCATTCATCTTTTCACAGGATCTTAGACTTAACACGGATGCCTATATCAAGTGTCTTAAGGATTTAGTTCTACCCTGGATCAAGATGGTGACTGCTGGAA
This sequence comes from Ascarosepion bandense, assembly GCA_037127315.1. Lineage (NCBI taxonomy): Eukaryota > Metazoa > Mollusca > Cephalopoda > Sepiida > Sepiidae > Ascarosepion > Ascarosepion bandense. Next base: position 3,938,942 of record JBBBDQ010000335.1, read on the forward strand.
GACATTATATCTGCAAACAATACTCTCTGCCATGCAACACAAGCAGGAGAGCGTAGTCAATCCTATCTGTCAATTTCTATGACTACATCACCGCTTATATTTGGTCACCTAACTCCCCACAATGCACCCACCGAAATTATTATATGTGTGTGCAGTCGAGCGAAAGACCAAAGATACACCGAAAGTAAGGATTATGGCATCATTCACTAACGTAAACACGAAACCAGCCAAAAGAGTTGCAAGCGATTCCGAATTCAATGGCGATTTTTTTAAAAAATAAATAAATGTACTCTTTAGCATTTCAATAAATTTTTATGTAATTTTGGTAAATAATGTCAGTGTTATTTTAATTTTTGTGTAATTTGGACGACAATTCATCCATCGTACACAATATCGTATCGGAATAAACTTTTTAAATTTCCTCCTTCCTCTCTCTCTCTCACACACACACACACACACGCGTGCGCGCACACACACAGACACACACACACACACACAGACATATATATATATATATATATATATATATATGTATATATATATATATATATATATATATATACGGACGTGAGAGAGGTTTGTTTGTTGAAGGTTTCTGGTATTGATAAGCAAAAGTTTCGCTAATTTATTGTGTTTGATGACATCGAAATAAGATTGCGGCTTAAGCAAACAAACTCTGCGGCAGTTGGTTCCTTTGCTAACATCTGTTTAATGTAAGTCTGTTATGGCGCTGATATCACTTGAGTAGCCAAGTCTCCTGGATGACCATGAAGAGAGGCGCAAAACGGATGGAAACAGAAAGCGTGCGCGCGCTGTGTGTGTGTGTGTGTGTGTGTGTGTGTGTGAGAGAGAGAGAGAGAGGGAGCGAGAGAGGAAGGAAGGAAGAAGGATAAAAAGACGGAGGATAAACAGAATTGGAGAGAGAGAGTGAGCGATAGAGATATGTTTCACGCAGACTTAGCCTTGGGGTTACAATGGTGGTATTGTTATTGAGAATGCAATATATTTATTTTGAAACTACAGCTATTACTACTACTATCACTACTACTACTACTACTATTATTATTATTATTATTCTGTTGTTTTGCATTTTTAATACAAATTACTCTAGATCTGAAGCCGATACTTCAAGACACAACAAATTGCTGTATCAAAAAATGCAAACAGATGAGGTTTCTTGCAGTCAGAGGGAAACTTTAATTTGATTAGAAATCTATGCAATATGTGAAAAGTACCCAAGCATATTTTGCAATTAATTTTACAAATAATTTGATTTACATATCTATTTATTCCTTCTGATACTCTTCCCAAAGCCCGAATAATAAGGGCTAATTTATTATGCAGCGGATATCGGCTCCGAACGAGAAATTGGAGAGACGAGTTCGAATTCACTTACGTGCAAATAAACTTAGGAAAAGGATTAAACCATCACCTCTTCCTCCAGCTATGGATTAAATAGCAGAATAGATGGGCTTCTATACCCTTGGTTGGTAGCCAGTCCATTGCAGAGTCAGTCATGTCTCGAAAGAGACTTGATCGCCTATGCATGTATTACGTATGGCACTTGACTGACTCAGTGTTGCTGTCTTGAGATGGCCACATTCGACTGATTTCTATCGCGCACTCCTTCGATTTACTTAGATACTTAAATTCTTTCGAAGTTGTGTCTATTATTATTATTATTATTATTATTATTATTATTATTATTATTTCTACTGTTGTGAATTTTGTTAATGTTGATAATAATAATTCACTGATTAATTATTCATATCAGATGACAATGGTGATTTGATAACCACACGTCTCCTGAATACTTCAGTTTTTGTCCTCATAGACCAGTTGTTTTCAGTTATGCTGTCGTCTGGATGATTTTATCTCCTCCTATGATTTTGTTGTGGAGTAGTTTTCGCACTGAAGGTTATAATCGTGATATGTCGGTTGCTAATCGACTTAACGCATCCAACATGTTAAGAACTTGGTAATCTTCCACTGAAAGATGACTCCTTAGTATTCAGCAAACTCCCGACTAAATCAACTGCATAGTAGTTCTACTGAACTCCAACAGAGCTCTAAAAAACTCCTATAAACTTACCAAGAACTCCTAAGAAGTTCTTCCGTGAAATTCTTGTTAAACCTGATTAATATACGAGGGAGAGTCCATTATCTGAGAAATAGGTGTGTTTCCCCATAACAGATTTCCAATTCCATCGTCATTTAGGATGTACGTAACCGATCCAAGTGCTCCAATTATAACTAGTACCTTCATGTTCCCTAACTTTTTCAACTACACAATAAGACTGCTGTACTTATCTATTTTTCAAATTCCTTTCAAATTTAATTTATAAACTCCTGTTATACCCAAGTGCACTCTCTCGCTTATTTTTATTATTTTATTTATTTTTTACTCAACTGACAGTCGTTGGGTGATCCGTTTGAATCTCATTTCATTATTATTATTATTATTATTATTATTATTATTATTATTATTATTATTATCATCTTTCGATTTCTGTTATGGTCACACTACCTACCAAGTATGTGTGAAGACCTAAGGTAGGTAATGTTGTATTGTAAGGCTACATCTTATGATTTATTTTTCTAACTCCCATAACATTACTAGCGTTCTATTGACAAAGTGTGTCAGCTGTACTTATCAAGATAATTTTTGCATTTTTCTTAAGCTGGGATTTCTAGGAATTTCTAGGGGTTTGTTGTGTCTTTTTTTTTTCTTTAATTTCAAGCGCTCATATTATGACTGGTACTATTCTTGTTTACAATTTCCACATATTTTCGATTTCGACTTCCAGGTCTTCAGACTTCAATAGTTTTTCAAATTCCTTGCTTGCTATGTTACAGTCCGCTGGTCAAACCAACTCAATTAGTAGTGCAAGGTTTTTCTTTTCGGTTTTTCACAATTATATCCGGTCTATTTGCTTTTATCTTCCTGCCTATAAAGATCGTGTAATCCCATAGAATATTAATATCTTATTACATTATTATTATTATTATTATTATTATTATTATTATTATTATTATTATTATTATTAAATGATTCTTTTCGATTAACACTTTCATCTTTTTGTTGATGATGATTCTGGTCCAACGATTCATCCAAATAGCAAATCTGAGAAACTCGGTAAGGATTTAAAACTTTATTATAAATAACGTTAATTAAATGTCATTTTTTTCAAATATAGAAATCTTCGTTTTTGTTCGGATAAATCCGAAGTAGTAGAGTAAAGCTAAATACGTGAGTCATGAGAAGAGAATTATTCAAACTTCATTGTCTCGATTTTCTATATGAAATATAATCTATTATTTTTTCATTCAACCAATAAATTATTTCGTTTCGGTTCTCTTCTAATCTGTAGACAAGAAAATAAAACCAACAAAGAGAATGGCAGACAAGAAATGTAACTAAGTCTATGAAATTTAAGTTTATTTAAGTCTCTGAATACTATGGTTGATATCGTCGAACTTTTTTTTTTTAAACCATATCACCCCGAGCAAGGCGGTAACACCACTGAAGCGCAGGGGGCTACGTAGGAATGAAAAGATTGGAAAAGAGAAAGCCGGAAACCACATCCTAAACAAGGAACAAGGGATGAGCCTCTTCACCTGTTCAATAGACGTGAGTGGAGTGTGAACTGGGCGATAGTTTAGTCTGTCCACTCCAATTGAGAAAAAAAAAAAAGAAGAAAACTTTGAAATGACTGGAAAAGAGAAAGCCGGAAACCACATCCTAAACAAGGAACAAGGGGTGAGCCTCTTCACCTGTTCAATAGACGTGGGTGGAGTCTGAACCGGGCGATAGTTTAGTCTATCTACTCCAATTGGAAAAAAAAATTAGGTTAGTGACTTGCTAAGTTTTAACTTAGTTAAGTCTAGTCAAAGTGAAGATTTATTTTTTCGAATTCTGGAATTTATTTTTTCCGAATTCTGAAATCTATTTTTCGAATTTCGAAAATTTATTGATAATATTTTAATGAACTAATTTATTGATAATATTTTAAAACTGTAAAATATTTTTTTCAAGATAACATCAAGTTTCAAAATTGTAAGCAATTTTTTCAACCAGATGATTAATATTGTGATAATGTGTATAATTATTTTTAATCTAAAATTTACGAAAATATATTTGAAACAGAGGAAATATAAACAAAGAGAAAAATTCAAGTGTTTGGATAAAAATTGGACACTATGGTCGATATTGTCGAATTCTGAAAATTTATTTTTTCGAATTCTGAAAATTTATTTTTTCGAATTCTGGAATTTAATTTTTGCGAATTCGAAAATCTATTTTTCGAATTTCGTAAATTTATTTTTCAAATTTTAAAGATTTAATTTCCCGAATTTTGAAAATTTATTTTTTCGAATTCTGAAATTTTTTTTTCAAAAACGTTTTGTTGCCATTGTATTTCAAGTGCCGTTATTCATTTGTGTATAATGCGCATTTACAATTTTGCTGCTGAATTTGTTTAAAAATTACTCATTATACAATGTTAAATGGTGTAATTTGCTTAGTAGACATACATTTTAATAAAAAAAAATCCTAGTTTCAATTTCTTAATATTCAGGATCCAATTATCCTTAGTGCAACGAAAAGAAGCTCTGTGTTTTGGGGTGATTTCTTCTGTTGCTGAAAGCGTTTAACTTCAGAAAGAATTCATTACAACAGTTTTTCAAAGTGTTCAGATTTTTACAGCCAATATTTCACTTTATTATTATCATTAGTATTTTTCCCTTTTTTATCGAAATGAATTAACTCTTAATTTTTTTCAAAACAAGCAAATATAACAAAACCTAAGAAATGACGTAGGGCTCAAGGACTGAAGAATTAAACGAAGATAAAGATACATGCGAAATTTTGGCTGAAACCTTTTCATTACCTTCAGAATTATACAAAAAAAAACTAGATTAATTTTTCCTTTTCCTTTACGTTTTGGCAGCGATTGAAAATGCAAAAATAGAATGAACTACAAGGTATTCTTTAAACTTTAGAGTGCCTGATCAGTTTTTAAAAGATTACCTTTTTCTTAGAAAATTGTGTAGAAGTTCTGTTAGTGCTGCAGTCATTAACGAAAGAAATGCCTACACATATCAGTGCTAACTGAGTCTGCTTCTGTAGACTCACTTTTAGAATTAACAAAATAATCTTTTCTACTACTTTTCAAAACAATCTGTAGGCAACTCTTTGGAAATTTTCATCAGCTGTTACGTTGCGTTCTCCTTACTCAACGGTTCAGTTACAGGGTTATAGGCTTTGGAAAAGGTCAGAATTTGCAGTGAGCAAAATTTCAACTGTGATTAGATCAGAGATGATTGATCCGCTGTTTCAAGATAACAATTCGTATGAGGCGAACAATATACTCCCCCAGTCATTGTGAGTCAAAGAATCACTCCGCTACATCTCAGTGGAAACAAAGTATCTTCACGCACGAGTTTCTGTTTACGCATGCGCACTAAGGGTCCGTCCTACTCTAGGAACAAGTTCTTAAGATATTCTAATTGAATAAATATTTACCTGTCAGATCAGGAAGCAGACGACAACATGTGGCACGATTATGGCAGCAGATTCAGTCCGCAAAATAATGTGTAGCGCACATATTTTTTGTTCGTAAGAAAAATTTAGGTGTTAAAAAAAAGTTTTAAATGGATTCTTGAATAGGGAACAATATCTGAATTAACTTAAATATAGTAGAATGTTAATTAAAACCTACTAGCACTATAGCCCGGCGTTGCTCGGGTGTAATGAAATCTTTAAAACTAATCCATGGTCCTGGAGTTCAGACTCTTTGGACGTTGGCACGAACGGCTGAAAAGCAATAGTTGTTTCCAGTTAAAGCGAAACCGTAGACCGAAAGAAAAATGAATTGATGTAAGTCAAATTTTGATTTCCTGGTATCGAGATAAAATTTTCTGCACTATTGTAAGAACTGCAACCTTGAAACTTCTGAATATCGTTTCTTATGTCTTTGTCTAGTGTATCAAATTTGATTAAAATCGGACCACTCCTGCTATAACCCTATTTTTTCGATTATCGATTTTCGATATTTACACATAACCTAGCCAAAAACCCTCGCAGACGCTTATAGTACAACTGTGTAAATTTTCAAGAAAATCAGTTCAGCCGTTTCGGAGTTTATAGGTAATGGACACACAAACACACACACACACACACACACACACACACACAAAGTTTCATTTCTAAATAAGTTTAGATTACTTAACGCTGACATATATAGGCATTTTCTGTAAATGAAGTCATGTCCCTTAAAGGCTTTAACTGCTTATGCCTTAACACAACTTACTTTTTTCAGTAACAGTAAATTGTATTCACATTTTGGGAGAAAATTTTTGGGAGAAAATTTTTTCTGTCAAATTTATTTCGATTATCCGGTCTATCCAGCAATCATGGCTATTTGAAAATTTATTTAATTTAAAATTATTTAATTTGCCTTAAAAGTCGTAAGTGTAAAATTGAGCGCAATAGAAGCTGCCGGGAAATTGGATTCGACTCTATTTCACTTTAGCGACAATAGCCTTTATGTTACCCACACATACACCAGGCATTCTGTCACTGAATCGATAGCTTTATAAATTTGACAACATCTGAAATCATCTATCATAAATTTTGGAACAATCTTAATTCAATTCAGTCGGCAATATAATATGAAGGAGTGCTGAAAAGTTCTTTGCCACTCCAAAAAGGGAAACGCAAATTCTACTCCACCAGCTTCTTTTCTCGCACTTCCCTCTTGTGGAATTCCCTTCCGTTTACTTGCTTTCCCGACAGCTACAATTTTCAAGAATTCAAATGTAAAGTCAATAGCCATCTCCTATCTCACTAACTTGCTTCCGCTCTCCCACTCTCAGCAGTATTCTCATCCTTCTCCTACCCTCTTCCTGACACCCCCTGTAACCCGTCACTCTTTCTCGTAACTTACCTCCTATGTAACCCCCTGCTCAACATTTGCAGTAAAATGCCTTGCTTGGGGTGATACGATTATAAAAATAATATTAAGAATGATTTTCATATTACCTCATTTGGTTAGATATTAGAAAGTGGGACACGCAAGAAACAAGAAAATAAAACGCGTGAAACATAGGAAAATGATTCATATAAAAGCTTAGGAAATATTTCACTTTTGTTACAGTTGAATGATACTTCATCAAATGTCGGATTTTGCAAAAAACAAAACTGCATTTAAAATTTAAGTATTAAATGAAAATAAGCTTTGTGTCAAAATAAATGTTGAATTAGAATAGAATGATAGGAACGATTCAATTATGTACCTAGACGCACAAAAATATTTGGCAAAGTAAATTCTCATATATATTAGTTTTATTTATTTTTTGGTTTATTTAATATCTTCTGCTCTAACAGTTTCTTTTTTCGCACTTCTTGTTTGTGGAAATCCCTTCCGTTTACTTGCTTCGCTGATAGCTACAAAAGTTTAAATGTAACGTCACTTGTCATCTTTTATCTACTTGATTCCCATTCATCTCTTGTCATTTCTTCAACATCACTTGCACCTTTATTATTCTCTCACTGTAGCCCCATTGCGCATCAGTGGCATTTCTTCCTTGCTTGGGGTGAAATGGAAAAAAAAACATTGCTGCGCCATATAAATGTGTATATAATACCGATGTGCATTGTGGTGCAGTGAATATCGGCTAGGAACGAGAAATCAGAGAGCCGTGTTCGAATTCCTTGCATTTACTTGCGCGCAAATACCCTAGTAAAAGGTATTAATCAATCTTTCCTTCTTCCAGATGTGGATTAAATAGCAGAACAGATTGGGTTCTATAGCCGTTATTGGTAACCAGTATACCGCAGAAAGTAATTTTAATGCGGGAAATCTACTGCCAAGTCAGTCATGTCTCCTCCGAGACATGATCGCCGAAACGAGTATCACGTATGGCACTTAACTGACTAATATAATACTAAAACTTTAATGTTATTTGTATGTACATGCCTCCCGAGATACAATATATAATATATATATAATATATATCCTAACCAATTTAAGAGCATATTGTATTTTGAACCGCAGCCAAATGCATTGCCAGTTCTCAAATTCGACAAGAGATTATTTAGCTAGGGCTGTTTTTGGTTTTTTTGCGGTGGGGGGGGGGATTTTTAATAGGAAATTCATTATTTGCTTTTTATACACATTCGTATATCAATCCTTATGAATGTTAAAGTAATAAACATTCATAATGCATAAAGACAAAATTATTAAATGAATTTAAATATATAAATAACACGACGTATATTTGTATTTTTACTACACTATATTAGATCTTTTATAAACAAATATATCTGATGTTTGGAAACTTACTTGATAGGTGAAGAAGCTATGGGGTCGTATCATTATAAAAACATAATTTGTATGGCTGAAAAATCGTCATCTGATTTGACGGTAAATAAATAAAGAGATGCATGCTGATTTTCCATATTTTGAAATAAGTTTGAGGAAGAAACAAGTATGTATATTATAAAATATATATTTTTTAAATGACCTAAAAAATAATGAGACGAAGTGCACAAATAGGTGTTATCTATACAATATGTTATTTCAATAAATATGAATTTTCCGAAGCAGACGATTGCTGTTAATTTTTTTGTTTTTTTTGTTTTTTTCGTTTTTTTAATGACCTTCACCTTTGAAAATTATGGTATGGTAAATGCTAACATTGCTATAAATTGTCACCTGCGGTTATTTATACATGAATGGTAAGTTCTTTTGTGTGATATCATTTTGCAATTCCATTAAAACAAAAATAAATTTTTTCCTACATCATCAGTGTCTGTATCAAAGTATATTTCAATTTAAAGCTAAAGTTATAGTCCTGGAACATTGAATATGTCATTTTCGTATTTGCTCATATATAATTCAGCCGGAAAGTGTGTTGTTTGCTAATTTAGCGTCAATCTGTCATCGAACTTCCAGATAAATTTCATGAGAAGAACAATGGAAAACAGATTTTTTTCCACAAATACTGAAAAAAGAAAATTTCCTCTTATTAATTTCTTATTGAGTCAATGCAAAGTTATATTTGATAATGTGAATAACAATAATTATTGCATATTCAATTTTATGTTGCAAATTAAAAATATGTGTAATTAATAATACTAAGTTCTCTTGCTTGTGTAGCATGGTGCAGAGTCCTGCTGCCAGACATAGGGTCTTTCAGTAGCCACCCTCTTGAGCGAGAGCAACACTACCTCCTCAAAACACTTTACATAAGCTACCGTGTTGAGTCTGGTGCACTCACCAACAAATGTGGGAGTTCTTTTCTTATCACAATAATCTGAGTGAGTTTTCCGTGTTAATGTACCTTCGTAATAACCATTAGACTCATTCAACTTTTTTCTGAATTCTTTGCACTGTCCTAAGATTGACACCCGGACTAAAATGTTTGTATTAGACCTTCAGGTGATCATGTCAAACAGTACAGCATGCTTTTTCCAAATTTATGGCAGAGTAAATTGCGTCATGTCGCTCATTTTTTCACAGTGTGTACCAAACTGACTCTACTAAACTGAGCAATCATCAAAAACAAACCAACAACGCACATGCAACGAAATAAAAACAATTTACTCATCACACTTTTTTCATGCCGAATTTTAAAGGAAATTAAAACACAAAACAAAATTATGCCATTAAATATTTATTCAACTAAATATGAACTATTTTGTTGCATAGCTTTTCTCCATTTTTCTTTCAACTTAAATATTCCGTCTTCCCAAGTTTTAAGTGTTTTCTCTGCAAAAACTCATTAAGCTGTTCTTTTATGTCATCCGAAGTATCAAAATTTTCCCATTGAGGTTATTTTGCAAGGACATAAATAAATGAAAATCCGAAGGAGAAATGTCTGGTGAATTTGGCATGCGGAGTAAACTAGTTAAGATGCAACAATTCTTTCCAGGTTAGCAAAGAAACGTGGTGTCTGGAATTGTCCTAATGGAAAACAACACCTTTTATGTCAATCAATTCTGGATGTTTTTCTTGAATTGCTTACTTTAATTTGTCCATTTGTGAGTAGTATTTTTCAGAATGAGTTGACTGCTTACTTGATAGAAGTTCATATTTCAGAAATCCTTTTTGTTATCCTATCAGATGCACAACATGTCTTTACTAGGATGAACACCTGCATTTTCGGGCGACAAAATTAGCTCAGGTCGCTTATACCAGGATCTCATCAATGAACATTCTTGTAAACGATCCATTTTTCATCACCCGGCATAGTTTGCTTAAAAAGGGTGCATTTTCATTGCTTTTATAGAGTCAATAACAGATAGAAATGAGATCCAAAAGATTCTTTTCGTTCAGATCATGTGGTACGAAGAACATCGTACCACTTCACTAAATGTTCATAGATGATATATTTTGATAAATTTAGTGTTTGTAATGCAGGTTATTCTCAGTCAATGACTTGACTTGCTCGTCATCGGTGATGGGGTATCTACCTAAGCGTTCATCATCAATAAGGCTAAAATCACCAACTCTAAACGTAGCAAACCACTTACGTACTGTTCTGTCAGGAAAATCACCTTCATCGTAGACGGCACACATCTTTTTTGCTGCTTGCGACAAACTTTTGCCTTGACGGTAATAAAAAAGAATCGAGAGACTAAAATACCCCTTATAAACGTCCATTTTTGTAGTGATGCAAAATCGACGCAAATTAAGTAATTTTAAAATTTCTTATTTAATAGGTAGTTTGAAGGGTGCTCGAATGGGGAATGTATGCATGAATTTGACGTGTTCTAACATGGTAAACGACTAAATATCGGCAGAAACTTTCCGGAAAAACCCATAAATAGTATATACTTTGACATAAGGTTTTCATCCAAACAAGCTGATAAAAAAAAATAAAAAATAAAAAAAACTATAATAACTGTTTAATTTTAAATGCATTTTTAAAATAAAAGTTGTACACTGAGATAGATATTTTGGATAATATAGGCCAAGATCATGATTGTATCGTTGCTTCTTCAAATACGAATGTCATAATCATTCTAAAGAACCAATATGGTGCCTGTGAATTTCTTTGTCTAAATCCTGATATTCTTTGAAACGCTTGAAATCGTCGACTCTGATTCTATTAATCGACGGCTTAACATATATATTTGATTTTTTGTAATGATACATTCTCTCAAGGGACATTTGAATTGATATATTATGTTAGATTTATATCATACATCAGTTGGTGGTGAGGAGTTTTACAGATATTTAAATTAGTAGTACTGTATTTTTATAATATCTCATCAGTACTAATATATATCCCGTTTATACTAAAAAAAGATTAAAATTAATAATACATTATAAAAATATATTATGTTAGATTTACAACAACTAAATTAACAAGACATCTTACATTACACATGTGTGATCGTTCGTCCATTTTTAGACATCTATAACAACCTGTTTACATTCACAATATAAAGAAATAATGATCGATACTGTACAATTTTCCATATCTAGACATCTACAACAACATTCCTATCACAATTCACAATATAAAAAAAGAATGATCGATATGCAAGCTACAGATTCTAGAGGCAATATTCATACTTGTTTCTTCCTCAAACTTATTTAAAAGAAAAATCAGCATGCATCTGTTTATTTACCGTCAAATAATTGAATCGGCTATGAATACTGTACTAATGTTCTAAAATGCTTTTAAAAATAACTTTCTTTTCATGCTTTAACACGTGCATGACCATGACATTACAGCATCAAAAATCTATTTTGGATAATTTCTACGTTCTAATGAATGCTAAGGAATTTGTCAACCGCTATATTTGAAGCAAGAAGAAAATTTACAGTAATTTTTTAACAACACAGTTTTGCGGTTATTTTATGTTTTATCACACCCCTGAATATGATCTTACAAAGAGATTGAAAAAGACTTGGGAACATCAAAAAATGAATAATAAAATCAACTGTCAAAGTTACAGTTTATTTCTTACATCTTTCAATTATAATACGCGAGTTTGAACGGATTTTATTAAAAATAAGCAGACACAATATTTGCAATTTAATTAATCTGACATATATATATATATATATATATATATATATATAAAGGATTAATTCAAAGATGTTGAATGGCCATTTCGATATGAAGATCCCCACGGGGGATAACACATCACCTCACCAACAGAAAAATCCTTTCAGAAATTTTTAATATTAATTAGGATCGGGTTTTTGGAATTTACCTTCCTGCTTTTTTCCCTTGGATTGAAGTATCTGTATTAAAAAATATATATATATATATATATATATATATATATATATATATATATATTGTCATCCGCAGACAGATCTGTTTCGCTGTATCACAGATCATCAGTACGGTTGTGTGTGTGTGTGTGTGTGTGTGTGTGTGTGTGTGTGTGTGTGTGTGGATGAGTAGAACTAGCCACCTATATATTCATATAAGCTTATATTTGAAGTACTTACATATGTGTTTATGTGTGTGTATGCCTTTAGATATACTTACGTGTATATTACGGACAAATTTGTCAGCCGATAACGAACAGATGTAACAGTACCGTTATGGAGAAAACCCTCGCTTGACGATACCACACGTCTGAAAGTAAGATAAGCGCTTCATCCGTCCCCCCTTTTTTTAAAGTTTTATCGCTTAATGCTGGTTTGACGTGACAGATTTCGAGATGTTCGGAGGCCACTGTGTCAATGGCGACAGGATAGAGAGATGTATGATTGTATTTCATATCATTTGCCCATTTGAAAACAGGGCTGTTGATACGTATGCGTATTTGCGAAAATATACATGGTCGGACAAGTCGCTATTGACATCGTTTGCTAGTTTCGAAGACAAAGCCTACTTTGGCATTTAGTTACATCTGAGCAGACAAATATCACCCTATAATTAAACTGTAATAAACCGAAATATAAGGTGAAATTGAGAGATTGATTATTCGAGAGAGAGAGAGAGAGAGAGAGAGAGAGAGAGAGAGACAGACAGACAGACTGACAGACAGACAGACAGAGAAAAATGGGAACGGAATAGAATGATATGGAAATATTAATAATTATTTTGTTAAAAATAAGTACTTAATGTAAAATTATATAAGAATATTTTTACACACGCATATATACAGAAATAAATGTTAGTAAATATAATGTATCTCAGTGTGTACAGACAAGTTCTCGATCCTCCTCTGTCTAATGTTTATATCATTTACACAGATTTTGTAGCGTGTGCCGTTCTAGAACTTTTCAAAATAATTTCATCACAAATACACTTCAGCTGTCATAGTATATTATATATATATATATATATATATATACACACACGCGCACACAGATATATATATATATAGTCATCCGCAGACAGACCTTTTTCTCTGTATCACATCTTATCAGTACGGCTAGACATCCGATTGATTTTAGCCAGGATTGACACCTGACCGAATTGACATCAGTCGGCGATTCTACCTCTCAGCTATGGGCACTCGATAGGGGTGTCAGAATTTTAGCGTTTTATATCAGTCAGTTAAGTGCCATACGTGATACACGCTTGGGCGATCATGTCTCGAAAGAGACATGACTGACTGGGCAGAAGATTATCCCGCAGTAGGTTGCCATTGCTTTCTGCTGTAGACTGGTTGCCAGCCAAGGATACAGAACCCAATCTGTCCTATTATTTGACTCATAACTGGAGGGAAGAGACGGGTTAATAAGGTTCCCAAGGGTATTTGTGCGCAAATGACTGCAAGGAATTCAACTGGAATTCGAACTCGGCACCTCGATTTGTCGTTCCGATTCGAAAATCCTGTTTATTCTTTTTTACATGTGGATGAGACTATTATCCTTTTATTTTCTGCAAGTATATTGCAGAGGGATTTTGATAGGTCTCCGTGTGTGCTTAAATTAGTCAGGACTCATCTATGGCCAGCAATGTGTAACATGAGCCTTCTTAATTGGCATGTAGTGGTATGTCTAATAGAATTATTCACGAATAGAGTTGGATCAAGAACGCATTTTTTTTTAAGGACATGTGAATTCATGTGAATTTATGATTTTAGTTCTCTATATTTTAGATCGATGCAGGTTAACACACACACACACACACACACAAACACACTCACACACGCGCACACACAAAATACATATATTCAGAGACTGGAGAGCTATATCTTTTCCTTGAAATCTCTTCGTCCCTTCTATTTATAAATGAGTTCTATGATGGATCTGAAAAGTTGTCCGCAGCTAGAACATCGTGGGATTGGATGCTTCAAAGACTGGAGGGTTCTGGTTTTTCTTTTAGTCAAATTTATTTGTAAATAAGGGTCCTGTGATGGATCTGAAGAAATCTCAGCAGCCACCGCATGATAGTTCAGAGTTTGGAGAACTCTGGCTTTTTTGTAGTTTCTTTTAGTCTCTCATATATGTAAACGAGTCTGTAAACGTTTTGGTGGGTAGGTTGAAATCTGGCATTAGAACATGGTGTCCTGCCCACCGAATCAGTGGCCTTTTATGATGGTTGCTAGGCTATCCTTCTTATATATATATATATATATATATATATATATATATATATATATATATATATCATATCACCCCGAGCAAGGCGGTAACGCCACTGATATGCAGGGGGCTACACAAGATTGAAGAGATTGGAAAAGAGAATTCCGGAAAACGCATCCAAAACAGGAAACAAGGGATGAGACTCTTCACCTGTTCAATAGACGTGTGTGGAGTGTAATCCGGGCGATAGTTAAGTCGATCTACTCCAATTGAAAAAAAAAGAAAAGAGAGAGAGAAGATTGGAAGAGAAAAAACCAGAAACCGCATCCTGACTTAACAGGTTTTACCCACTATTTCTAGAATATAAAATTAAGAAAAATTCTTAATCGCATTATCTTGTCAGATGTCATTAAGGAAAATTGTATAAAATAGATTGGCTCACAAATACACAATTATACATATATATATATATATATATATATATGTGTGTGTGTGTGTGTGTGTGTGTGTGTGTGCGCGCACGTGTGTGTGTTTTAAGTAACTGAATCACAAATTAAGACGAAAAGAATTTAAGGCCCTTAAATTTTCAGCCTTTCCTCCAAATACACAATTAATATCTCCGTTTTTGTTTATATTTTCTACATCCTGCATACACACAAACACACATTCACCCCGTGCACACACGTACAGACACACGCTGAAACACACACACACACACATATATAATTCTAACAAAAAGAACCTTCTTTCAGTCTGATGAAGTATTTTAAAACGACGAATCTAATTACATATACATGTCCATAATATTACACATCAAAAATTTAATATATAAAACGTTATATATCAGATTCATTTACACAAGCCCATAATATATATATATATAAGCTGTGATACAGCGAAACAGGATTATAGGCGGATGACTAATATATATAATATACTATAGTCATCCGCAGACAGATCTGTTTCGCTGTATCACAGCTCATCAGTACGGCTTAGACTCCGTTGGCTTTCTAACCCAGGATTGAAACCCGACTGAGGCGGCGTCAGTCGGCGATTCTAACCCTATGCCACGAGTGTCCGGTAGGAGACGGCAGGCTTTTTAGCTCGTATAAACACGCCCAATAGCTAGAGTGCTGCAATACATTATTGAATGAGTGATGCGTATATGCCGGGCTAGCTACTGTTTACAAAGTCTCCCACTCTTCCAGATTGCTCAATCCGGGTGTAAGAGCGTCTATATATATATATATATATATATATATATATATATGTGTGTGTGTGTGTGTGTGTGTAACTTTTTATATAACTGAACATTTTAACTGAAAAATTCATTAAAATTTGTCCGATTAATCGAAATCTGTTACTTTTGTGAAGGACGCAGAAGATTAGAAAATTACGTATTTGCTCTCTTCCCTCTTAACGACGTGTTTGTGCGTGTGTGTGCATAAATATACGACGTTTGGTTATAATGTAAGTTCTGCTTAAATTTAATTTAAATCGCATAAGCTAGATTTCTTTTTAATATTAGATATATAACGTGTTTTGAAACCCAGAAGAAATATTTGTGGATGAAACTTTTTACTTCTGCTCATATTTCTCTCTCAAAATCTCTTCTCTTCTGGACGTAGAAAATTGGAGCAGATATAGAATTGCAGTTTTGAGGAGGAAAATTGCTGTAAACCTCCATTATTAGTTTAATAAATATTGACTAAAAGGATGGATTTCAGCTAACAAATGTTTAGTGTTAATGGTAAAATCCTGGAAACTTATTAGTAGTGGGCTTCGTTAGCGTTTAGTAGGTACTTGTTTATCTTGCGAGATAGGTGCAGAGCTATGTTTAGTTAAAGTTCAGTTCTTTGGTGGTCAAACTGAAGTGACCATTCCAGGACGATGGTATATGACGAACGTGCACTGCCAAAAAGACATGTCCCCAGCATCAGCCGTACCTTATCCCCTACAGAACAAATGTTTTTTATGATTCCTTTTTGAGCACATTGTCAGAAAGTCGAGAAAAAGGTCCTTCGAGCTCAACCAAATACAAAATGGCCAATCTAGTCCTCACAGCTGCTTAATTACGAGAAATGACCAACTTGCCGACTTTTCACGATGCCAATTGGTTTTCATACGCTTTGACTGAGGAAGGAGACAATGAGGCAAACGCTATAATTCGCATATAGCTAGAAAAATAAAAACAGGCAAAAAAGGGTTTCAGTTGCAAGTATACATGCTCTCATTCAAAAATGAAGTGTACCGATTTAGAAGAAAGGATAATAAGTTAACGACAAGATTTAGAATCCAGAAATATTTTGCTCACTTCATTTGTGGTTTTTACTTACGTCTGCCATTAAATCTCTTGTGACTAAAGAGTACGCATTGCGTATTGTTTGGTCTACATATATATATATATATATATATATCGTTGGTTAGAAAACCACACAATATAATAACAACAAAAAGAGATATGCGAGGAAAAATAAGTATATTGAATAAAAGATATACAACCTGTACACGGTTAGTAGATTCAAGAATACTTGTTAGTAGGAGTCAAATATAAACAGGAAGTAAGTCCGGGTAATAGTCTATATTCTTGCTGACCAACGAGCGGTGGTTCAACTGCTCTGACAAACACCAAATCTAACAGCAACAACTACAACAGACAACTACTTAACTCCCGTTCTCTGTAGGAAGGATTATTTGTATACTTTGGAAGAGTCCATAAAGTGTGTTAAAAGAGGTGACACCCCAACACACACACACACACACACACACACACACATATATATATATAGAGAGAGAGAGAGAGAGAGAGAGAGAGACAAAAGCAAAACATATCTTCGTACTATATCAAGCCAAATTTATATTCAAGAAATGATAAATATATACTCCACGGTGTCCGCTATGCGTCTAAATATTAGTCTGAACGCACGCGCGCGCGCACACACACACACACACACACACACACACACACACACATCGGTGTCTAACCGTACTGATGAACTATGATACAGCGAAACAAATCTGTCTGCGGATGACAATATATATATATATATATGCTTGTGGGTGTGTATGTTTCTTCTTGTGCTCACCAAAATATATTCATAGGTTTCAGTATTTTCCAATATTTACAGGAAATTATTCAGTTACCCGACAATACCATATGTGCCAAATCTTTCATCTTGTTTTCCAACCTGTCCCGGGCAGAATGGAGTAAGTGTATGTTAAGGAATCGCCAATCGCTTCCATTCTTCCTGTTTGCAAAACATTTTTTGCCTTTTTCCATATGTATTCGTCCAGAGTTTTGTTTTTCTTTACGATTTTTTATTTGTAATTTTATTTTACAGCTGTGAACGAATTTTTCGTATGTTCATGTAATAAGATCTTTCAGAATGTTTTGTCCATGCTCTGTTCTTTGATAGATATGCAATCTACTGATTTTTTTCTTCTTGCTCACCATTAATCTGAACACCTGCATAATAAGTTTGTAAAGTTTAGAAAAAAATCGTAACTTTTGTTGTGTTTTGTAAAACATGTCGGCCGCTGGAGGCAACAGTCGACGTCATGTGATTTTCTCATTGAGCAAATCTAACATCAGTAGATTTTCTTTTATTCATGGCTTAGGAGCTGTGCTGTTCATAGGATTATACCTGTCACATTTTGTAACCTACTTGGAAATTTTCAGAGCTCAGAATTTTCGGTCGTGCTTAAAGTTGAATTTTTAACTCTCCTTGCTGAATTGGTTTATATTTTGACTCTACTTGAGCCACGACTTACAACATGTAACAATAACAAGATGTCATTTTAAAAATGATTTCCAATGAATCAACATCATCGTTTATTCTTTCTCTAAAGGAATATTCGCTTCTCGTAGGGAAACTCATATTTATTCATGTTTTAAACATTTATACTGATGAAAGAAAGACTTGAAGCAAACACAATGTGGTTGTACAGAAGGATGCTGAGGATACAATGGACGGAACGCGCGAGCGACGACAAGGTTTTAGAACAGATGGACACAAGAAAAAACTGATACTTAAACACCAGGAAAAAACAGCTGAAGTTTTTTCGAACATGTAATGAGGAAGGAGGGCTTGGAGAAACTGATGCGCACGAAACAGATAGAGAGGGAGAGAGACATGGGAAAGGAACGCATGACATACCTAATAAACTTGAGCAGATGGAGGGTGGAGCAGGGATTGAGTGAAATAACAAGAAAAGGGTTATTAAAAGCGACAGGTTATAGGGAGATGTTGACGGCCATGATCGCCTACGTCCTGAAAAGACGCGGTACAGAGAAGAAGAAGAAGAAGAAGAAGAAGAAGAAGAAGAAAATATTGATTTGCACGAAAGACTAAAAAGCAATAATTGTTCCCAGTTAATGCAAAACCGTAGACTGAAAGAAAAATAAAGGGATGTAAGTCAAATTTTGATTTCCTGGTATCGATATCAAATAAGTTTTTTCGTCGTAAACTGAATTTTGAAGGCCAAATAAGTCCTCTGAGTAAATGGTATCGTGGCTGAGACAAAGAACTACAATTATACCTACTTCGAGTCAAACCCGAAACAAAAACTAAAATAAAAAAAATACAGACATACAGGCAGATAAACAGGCACACACACAAACAACTTGCCTTTTATATATACATATTACGATTTTCTGCACTGTTGTAAGAACTGCAACCTTGAAACTTCTGAATATCGTTTCTTATGTCTTTGTCTATGAGTGTATCAGACCACTCCTTCTATAACCCGATTTTTTCGATTATCGATTTTCGATATTTATCGCGGGTACCTCGACACAAAACCTAGCTAAGAACACTTGTAGACGCTTATAGTACAACTGTGTAAATTTTCAAGAAAATTGGTTTAGCCGTTTCGGAGTCTATAGGTAACGGACACACATACCCATTGACACACATACACACTGACACACATACACACTGACACACATACACACACAAACAAAGTTCCATTTATAAATAAGTGTAGATTTATTAATTAAGACTGGCGTCCTGATCGTATTTAGGTTGATCTCATTCATGTTTCTTTCTTATTAAGTAATTATTACAGAATGTCAAACTAAATCCTTAAATCAATCAACAGAGATAGATGATATTTTTCGTCATAAATACAAATGAATGATTATTCGCGTCAGTCCATTCTTAGTTCATTTTCAACCAGAATATATTAACTTCACTGACCTAAAGAGGGATTGAAATCGCTGCTACTGTGTAAGTCGAAGCACCTAAATGTCATTACAAACAGCAACAGAAAATGTTGCTTAGAATTCATGTCTTTATACTATTTCTCTAGAATATAAGTTTTAATTTTCAATCACCGATATCGACGTAGAATAACACTTTGATAGTTTTGATAAGTAACAAAAGAAATACAATAGAAAAGTTGACAACATTTGCTCCAAGACAAAATCTTAAGCAGCTTACAGCTAAGATCAGTAAGTTTGGCCACCGCAGTTATCATCAAGAATAAGTAGACAAATACCAGAAAATTAAAAACACTGGAATTCTGGAAATAAGATACAATAAACATCATCCAGGATATGACTAAAGAAGAACGAGTTTTATGTCAATTGTTCTTTTCCATTCGGACTGGAAAAAGTTTTGGTGATTAAACTAATAGTGTTTTATATTTTGTCATATATTATCCATACAATAAGCCCCGACTTCTGGTGAAAATCTATTTGACATACTAAGACAATTAATGGTTAAAATATGGTTTTTAATGATTGTCGACACGTGTGTTTTTCTCTGTTTAAGATTTTCTATCGATTTTCCCATGCAAATATTAATTTCCCCTTTTGTTGTTTTTAAGGTTATATTCGGTCATTCGAAAAATGATATTGGAGTTTAAAATCAACTTTTATTCCTAAATTAATGTATTTAAAAAGCGTTTAAATAAAAAAAATCGTTTAAAATAGGAACATGGAGTATCTACATATTTCAACCATCGAGTTAGAATGTTGCATAGGTCTTTAACGTTTGGCCGTCAAGAAACATTTGAATGCAATTTCTGCACCTCCTTTGTAAAATCTTTTGTCTTAGAAAAAATTCTCAAAATCTTTCAAAATATGGTAGTCATTTGGTGATATAGCAGAGAAAGATATACGTTGTGTTAAAGTCTTTTATCACAAGTTGAGGAGCTTAAGGATTATCATTTTGGCAATAGGCGGTGGAGCATTGTCATAAAGCTCTTTTGAACCTAATCGATAAAAAAGTTTTGGTCAACAATCGGCATTTAGTCCAGTTCCTATCAGTAAAGTTCAACCGTGAAGTCCGAGTTAGATTTCAGAAATCTGTAACCAAAAATGGCTGTTTAAATAAACGGTCACCATAGATTTCTGTTCATTTTGCTTTGGTTTCGGTAAAGTGTTTGGATGCTTCGAAATAATAAAACAATTGATCTGATCATTCACGATTGTCACAAAGTATCCATATCTGATCAAAAGTTAATGCTCGATCAAGAAACGGATCTCATTCATATTTCGCGAATGCAAACGTCGAATACAAACGTCGAATTCAGTGATTTTCACTGAGTTCAGGTAAAACACATTTATGTAGTTGCTTTACCTAACCACTTTTCTTCAGATCGTCGGATCGTTATCTGAGACTTTTTGTTCGACTAGTATTTCCAGATATGACTATCACCTGGGCCTTTAGGAATCTTTTCTTCACTTCGAAATTTCAGAAACCAGCGACGTATTGTACAATCACAAGTAAATCCTTAAGCCAATGCACTTTTAATGCTGGCCTCAGAATAAGAAGCAGAATTACCAAACTCTAATTAGTGTAAAAACGTCAATGCATCATTTTGCTTTTTTCTTGTTTAAGATGAAGAGTGTGTAATATTTTAAAATTCATTTTGAAAGAGGTTGATATAATATTAAGAGAATATTTTAATCATTCGGAATTAATAGTAGATTTTTATGTAACTATTATAATGAGCTCAATGTATATTATAATGAGCTGTATATTATAATGAGCTCACTGTAAAACTGATTTTCTCAAATCAGACATTATTTTCCGAACAACCGTGAATTTCTGCAAAAATATTTATTCTTTGCGAATAGAAATTTTCTAAAACTTAATTTCATTCACTGAACCGTAGTTTGTTGTCAGTTGCTTATACGTAAGATTTTTTTAATCGAAAATTTAAAATATAATATGTTTTTGTGGTAAAACCTTTAAATTAAGTGGAAGAATTTTTGTTTTCCACTGTATTAAGTATGTCATTTTTTTCTCACTTATATATTTCTTTTTCTCTCCACCCCTCACTCACCTTCAGTAGAAAGTTTTCTTTTTACTTCCTCTGGTTACATTTATTTATCACTTCATTTTTTTTTATTCATTTATTCTTACTCTTTCCTTCACTTCCTCGTTTTCATTCAATTCTTTCACATTAGATCTTTTCTTTCTTTTTTACTTTTTCTTTTTCTACTTGCTTTGTTCGTGAACTTTCTTTATTAGGTCATTTTTGTCTTTTGCTCTTTTCCTCTCTGTTTTCAAACACTTCTTTCTTTCTTTCTTTTCTTTCTTTCTTTTCTTTCTTTCTTTCTTTGGTAGATATGTTCCCTTTTATTATTATTTTGTTTGACAGATCTTGTGATGGATGCACTTTTTTCTTGCTCAGAGAATCATCCTTCACACACACACACACACACACACACACACACACACACACACACACACACACACATTAATATTATATAGTAGGCGAAGCTAATAATCGTTCCTAAAGGTTCTTTGACTTTGAGACGAAAGAAAAAATAGCAAAAGCAAAAAAAAAAAAAGAAGAAAAAAAGTTTAAAAAATTGATATATACAAAAATCGACAAACACACGTTTACGGAAATCTCAAAATTATCGCAACCATGAACAGCTGTAAGAATCTTTGACTGGAGACAGACGAGCCACCCCGCTACTTTACCCCTACGTCTGTTCCCAAGCCACAAAAAAGTTGTGACGATAAATGTGATCAGATGAGGGCGAAATTAAGGTGGGCATTCGGCAGAAGTGGTTTATATTTTATTTTTCTTTATTTTTGTGTGGACTTGTATTTTTCCCATGAACTGCTGTTGTGTTTTGGAAACAAAATGGCGGTGGATGATGTCGGATGGGAGTCGGGACACACGTGGATATTAATATAAAAGAACAGTTTAATCAAAAAGGTCAATGGATCCGTCTTCGACCAAATGGACGGGACCTTTAGTATCAGAACAGGACTGGACGAAAGAGGGAGAGAGTGAGAGAGAGAGAGAGAGAGAGAGAGAGAGAGAGAGAGAGAAAGTGAGAGAGATATGTCAGGCTTGGATTGCGTATTATTAAGATCGACTTGTGAAGCATCTAACGTGTGTCGAAGGCGGAAAGCCGTTGCTCGCGTGTTGGAGGCGGGCACATGTCAAAGGACTTTTTCACGCACCTCACCGATCGCACGCACACATAGACAGAAATGTGCATATAAGTGTTTACCAAAATTCATATATATATATATATATATATATATATATATATATATATATATATACATACAGAAATATGCATGTATATGTACATACGTATGTACACGCACACACACAAATACACACATACATATTAACATATAAATGTTTTATGAATGTATTTTTCTGACACCCATACACAACAGTAGACGTATATATAAATTAATTTTACATGTTTATGTAAACGTTCATACATTTGCCAGATCGTGTGTGAAGTGTATGTTTGATCTACAAATGCTGTTACTTTTCTGTGTCCAGCAGTTCTCCTTGTTGAATATTTATCATAGTTACTATTTGATTTCAGTTGAGATCATTTTCTTGAATGCAGGGAAATTCAACTTTGCTCTCAAATTTGGCGCAATACAATCTTTCTACAATACATTGCAGCGCATCTCTTGCGTACTGATGAGAACTGTTATTGGATACCGGAAAGCAAAAGCAATTGTAGATCACACACACACACACACTATATATATATATATATATATATATATATATATATGGAAATGAAAATTATATTCTGACAATGTGAGATACAAAATAAAATAGATATTTGAGAACAACAAATATGGCTTTATTGTAGGGTAGCCAACATTATAACATTTCGGTTGTTATAGCATTCATCAGGGTTTATATTTACTATTGCGAAGTTTTTTGTTGTTACAGCCTGTGAATAGATTTAGAAATGTGATAAAAACTTAAAATATTAAGGCTGTTTGAAAGAATTGCAGTTTTGTTGATGCTTATGTGTTATGTTAATTGAGATATATTTTATATTAAATGTAGGGCTGGTATTATAGGAGGTGTGGAATAGAGTTAAAATATAGTGACAAAAAATAAATAATTACAGCATAATTTTGAAAAACATAGATACAACTAAACAAAATATATAGAAAACTATCAGGGAAATATTTAAATTTCATGTTAACGACTTTTTCAAATAACAAAAAGTTTTAAATATTTCGTGACTGACGTCATTACAATTTAAATTCATTAATTGATAAATTAATTTATGAAAACATTTTATTCGATTTTCTGATTTTACGCCAGAGATCCATAAGTTTACGAAATCTTTCTTCATAATACGACTCTGGTTTTGACGCAATAAAGTTGTCAATGAAATTTTGATAATCAACGATATCGTTAAATATTGGTCGAAAGAAAGATTGCTGCATTGATCTAAGAGATAATGGCGTCGAATCTAGAGTATATGAGGCGTGAGGGAAAATTTGTCCAGAACATTCGTTTGTTTTTTTTGGTTTTTTTTTTTGGCTTTTGTTGTTGTTGTTGCTGTTGCAACTTGTGGACGAACTTCGAAAAAGTGTTAGTGTAATTTTCTGGCTTGTTTTTTATTTCCATATCGTTTTTTTTTCGTGATTGCCCCTCCTCCGTCATCGATTGTTAGTATATAATAACCAGCAGATTCCAGTAATTGGTTAGACAAGAGGATTTGATGGCCCACCAAATTGCAAAGAAAGAACTTGTTTATAATATGGTTTGCACAACATTATAAGTGAAAAGAAGAAACAGAAATTATTTCTTGTTTCTCGCTGAAAATAAAAGATCACAGGAAAAACAGAAAGAAATTTACTAAAAGAAATGTAGAAAATATTTGCTTACTCGTATTTATTATCTGTTTGATGCTAATATAGTTTGTGCAAAAACTCTTTTATACCAGATAATATATTCTATAATATTCATATCATATTTATATATTAAACACTCATTCTTACAGTGTATAAATTGTCTTCGCTATTTACTGAGTCTAGAGTGGAACCTCTTTTACATACTAACACGTATATTAAATTAACATATGTCTTAATCTAAATAAACATCCACAATTGTCGTCTGTGTCCCTAAGAATTAAGCGCATGCATTTTGAAAATGACAAAATAGCCGAAAATATAAAATCAAAAATTCATGAACAGTTCTTGTAGAAATGTTCTTGGTAAACAAAATATCGTATTTTTTCAAGATTGTTATTTACTAAGATTCATCGTGCAGTGGCTAGCAATTGCTGGGCACTCAAATTTGATCAAAGTTAATTTATAGTGTCTCTGCAAGAGATGATCATGTTTCCTTGTAAACATTATCTTACTTGATAACTCTCATATAGGAATAATATCTTACCGACACTTGCGTACGAACACAGATTGCTGTAAACACAGTTAACCTCATTCTCACGTAATTAGCAGTTCTGTGCTGCTGGGATAACGTGACACGTAGAATATATATATATATATATATATATATATATATATATTTGTGTGTGTGTTTATAAATTCAAACAGAAAGTAAAGTGGCATGTAAGTAAAACCCCAAGAAGATTCTATTAATATTAATCTTATTAATATTACAACTGATCAAGCAAGAGGATTCGATTTAAATAAAATTATCTGTTTACAAAGGCAAATATGTATATTTTTTCAAATGAAACATCGAAAATTACATGCGTTGTATGATCAGTTCTGCGAAGTATATATGCACCATCAGCGACCGTCTATTATTTACTAGCAGTATAGCATGGCGTTGCTCGGGTGTAATGAAAGCTTTAAAACTAATCCATGATCCAGGAGCTCAGACTCTTTGGACGTTGGCACGAAAGACTAAAAAGCAATAGTTGTATCCAGTTAAAGCGAAACCGTAGATTGAAAGAAAAATGAATGGATGTAAGTCAAATTTTGATTTCCTGGTATCGATATCAAATAAGTCTTTTTCGTCGTAAACTGAATTTTGAAAGCTAAATAAGTCCTCTGAGTAAATGGTATCATGGCTGAGACTAAGAACAACAATTATACAAACTTAGAGCCAAACCCAATGCAAAAACTAAAATAAAAGGACTGAAAAAAATACAGATATACAGGCAGATAACCAGATACACACATAAACATCTTGCCTTTATATATATATATATATATATATATATATATATATATATATACATTATCAATTTTCTGCACTATTGTAAGAACTGCAACCTTGAAACTTCTGAATATTGTTTCTTATGTTTTTGTCTAAGAGTGTATCAAATTTGATCAAAATCGGACTACTCCTTCTATAACCCGATATTTTCGATTATCGATTTTCGATATTTATCGGAGGTACCTCGACAGAAAACCTAGCTAAGAACACTCGCAGACGCTTATAGTACAACTATGTAAATTTTCAAGAAAATCGGTTTAGCCGTTTCGGAGTCTATAGTTAACGAACATACACAGACACACATACACACACAGACAAATTTCGATTTATAAATACGTTTAGATTGTTAATAAACACTTGCTGACGAAGCGAATGTACTTCGCAGAAATGATCAGACGACGCATGCAAGTTTTGAATTTTCGTTTTATATATATATATATATATATATATATATATATATATATATACTTGGGTATTGAACGATTAGAGAGTGATAGTGTCGGAGAAGAATAAGTGCCTGAAACACTATTTTTCGAAGGTGTAATTATACTTGTATCTCTAATGTACCAAAGTAAATTTTCTATTTAGTCATAAAACTAACATCGAGTTTTGTTGAACCTAAGAAGGTTACAAAGGAAATTGACGACGTATTTTTGTTAATACTAGCAAGATTACAAAAATACCAATGCATAAAACATGCACTTGAAGGATGAATTGAGTGTATATAAAGAACGAGTGGAAAAGAGGATTTGTTATCATACACAACTGGTTCGACTTTCTATTACTGATTGAGGCGGCCAAAGATTGCTGACGAACGGATAGAAGAAATTCAGGGTCAGAAAACTCCAAATTAAAAGGCAATGATAAGAATAAAACAACATCAGAAAGAACGTATGCTCATTTTAAAATGAAAAGAAATAATGATATTGGCAAGGCTGTTAAACACATTTGAAAAGAGAAACTGCATCTATATTAATGGCGGAACCATGTCAAATATATTGGAACCAAAAGAGACGCAGCAGAACAAAATATTAAATAAAAATAACAAGTGAGGTATTAGCGATAAAATAAGTGAATGCAACAATTTCACTTTGAGTACATACATAAGGCACGTTTGAAAGCCAAATGACATTCATTAAAAACTGCGCCAATCTCTGGGATTTAAACACAGAAACATTTATACAAAAATCACTGAAACAGTAGTTCAAGCGGATCAACAAACCTACAGACCAGATCTAATCATCATCAACGAAAATAGATCAGAATTTGAATTTCGCTTTTTCAATAAACCACAAAGTAAAATAGAAATAAATTAAAATTCTTAAAAAAGCAAAATGAAAAAAAAAATTGTGTAACTAATGTGTCATTTTTGTCTACCTTTTGAAAGATTCTGGCAAGTTGTTTGAAACCCGCGGAAGAATCTAAATCCAAATATTACTAAACTTTGCAAGAATCCCAAACAAAATGCTGGGGAATTTTAGCCGCTTAATCACTAGTGAAATTCTTGTGTGGAATGAATTAATGAATTAAACAAATAGCAATTATAATAACAACATTTTAAACATTTGTAATAGCTCGATGTATAGAGTATTGAACATGCAAAAAAAAAAAAAATGTCCAGGATCAAAAAGTCAAGACCATGGATATACAGTCCAACTGAAATGAGAAATGAAACCTTTTTGCAGCCCAGAACATGAGCAAGAGGTTAATCTACCAAAAAGTGAGGAACAATGACTGGTCCCGAAAAAAGGAAAGATATAAATCTTCTTCGGAGGAAGTAATTAAATGGTAAATCACGTAGTATGATAAAGAAGTAAAAGGGTGTTGAACATAAAAAAGTAGTCTTAACAGGTTGGAGACAGTCATCCATTGAGAACAGCGCAAAGAACTTGTGTTCAACCATGGAGACAAATGACACCAGATTGGACCAGAGATTATCCTGAAAAAGGAAATTCAAAAATATTTACAAATAACTATACACAACACATATCCAAAATAGGAGAACAGATCCAACAAAAGAGAATAAGTTAAAAAATGATTTTATATATATATCTTAGAATTAACAATCACAGGATGGATGGCATTGAACCGAAATTGGATGAGAAAGACGCTTTGAGTATAAAGGCCCTATGGCGTTGCTGGAATCTGTATGCTAGAAATCTGAAATAAATTTCAAAAACAATAAAAACACCAACAACAATAAAAGTACAAAATATCCCTCAGAAAACATTGGGTACTATTCATGAATTATGGCTTCAAACTTACAGGGGCGTGGTGCAAACATTCGCTACGATCAATTGTTGATAAGATTATCTTGAGCAAGAATCACTTGGTCCGATTTTAATAAAATTTAATACACTCATAGACAAAGACATAAGAAACAATATTCAGAATTTTCAAGGTTTCAGTTCTTACAATAGTGCAGAAAATTGATAATATATATATATATATATATATATATATATATATATATATATATATATATAAAGGCAAGATGTTTATGTGTGTGTCTGGTTATCTGCCTGTATATCTGTATTTTTTTCAGTCCTTTTATTTTAGTTTTTGCATTGGGTTTGGCTCTAAGTTTGTATAATTGTTGTTCTTAGTCTCAGCCATGATACCATTTACTCAGAGGACTTATTTAGCTTTCAAAATTCAGTTTACGACGAAAAAGACTTATTTGATATCGATACCAGGAAATCAAAATTTGACTTACATCCATTCATTTTTCTTTCAATCTACGGTTTCGCTTTAACTGGATACAACTATTGCTTTTTAGTCTTTCGTGCCAACGTCCAAAGAGTCTGAGCTCTAGGACCATGGATTACTTTTAAAGCTTTCAATGCACCCGAGCATCGCCGGGCTATAATGCTAGTCAGCAATAATATTAATAATAATAATAATAATAATAATAATAATAATAATAATAATAATAATAGAAGAAGAAGAAGAAGAAGAAAGCCTAAAAGAAATACGACGTGCAAAGAGGTTATTCTTAAGAACTCTTCAAAACAGCAACCAGATTTGTTTAAGTTTCATATTTTTCATAAGCAGTTTGGCGCGATGAAACCGTTCCTCCCACAAAATGCTCCACCCCACCCCATAAAGCAATTAAAAGAATAAAAGATCTGCGCAACATGAATTAAGGAAAGCTTTTTAGAAAGCCAAAAAAGTAAATGACTTGATAAAAAGTGATAGAGAGAAGCCGTGGAAGATACATAGGGCGGGGATCAAGTTGGACATCAAATAGAAGTTTCTTTCTCTTTTCACATGGGGCAGTCTAATTTCAACAGTGAAAAATGATATGAAAGCGATACGATGAATTAAAGTAGCGATTGATTAATTTAGAATCTGGAGGAAGGAAGGAGGAAAGTAAGAAAATAAAAAAGGAAAAGAAGAAAGAAAGGACGAAAGAAGGAAAGAGGAAAGAAATGAAAGGAGAAAAGAAAAGAAAAAGAAATGACGAAAGTAAAAAAGAAGAAAAAGAAGGAAAAGAAGAAATAATGGACAATGGAGGGAGGACTGAAAAGAGGAAATGGAAGACAGAAAAGAAAGACACAGAAAGGAAGAAGAAAGGAACGAAGAAAAGAAGAAAGAAAGGATAAAGGAAAGAAGGAGGAAAAATGAATAGAAAGAGAGGAAAGAACAAAAGAAAGGACTCAGAAAATGATGTAGTTTTAAAAATAAAACGATGAAATGAAGACGGTAAAAGTCGGTAAAAGTCGGTAAAAGTTTTATTTTTAAGAAATAACGAAGAAAAAAGAAAAAAGATAGAGTAAATGGGGGAAAAAAGGAGAGTAATGCAATAAAACTAAAAATTCAGTCATAGCGAGATTATAATAAAGAGACATGCAGACGATAAAAAATAAACGACAAATGATAGGTGACCAGATATTAAAAGAAATCAAAAAAGAAAGAGAAATATCGTCAAAACTCAATGGACGTGTGTAGAAAAACTGTATAAAAACAGGACAGAAATTAATTATGAGAAAGTAAACGTAAGATCACGAGGAACTAAAAATATGAGGCTAAACAAATAACAACCAAAATTATCACCAAATTTAAACAGAAAGGAGAAAAAAAGTCTAAAGCGTTCTTTGAAGGAAGAAGTCAAACTCTGTTTAAAAGAAAGAAACGCGAAGAAAAAAGAAAAAGAAAAACAACTGTAAGAATAAATGAAAACAAATAAAATGAATTAATATCGAAGTTAAGAACATGAAAATAATATTTCAAGAAAAAATAATAAGTGATAAAAAGGAATCAAACGGAGCACGACACTTAAAATAATAATAAAAAAAAACAAGAAGAATCTTTTTTTAATCGCGTTCAGTCACATTAATTGTGAAACAAGTTAGTTTTCGAAACATATTTATCCGCCCACCAAAATGGCGGGCGAGAAATTTCGCGCTTGTGAACAAAATAAGCTGAACAATTATACTCGAGGAGAAAGGTCCGATCTCCATTTTACATCGGCTTCCTAATCACACCCACCGTCGATGCTGGATCAGATGAAAAGCGGGCTAGTTGCAATAAATGGACAACAAATGTGTAGACAATAGAGATCTTTTATATGACTAAGGTAGATTACGAATAGGCATCCTGGGCAGATGGGGAGCCGAGACTCTTTTTGTTTAAATATTTGAAGAAATCAAGGGAGTAAAATATGTGTCAGAGTGGAACACTGGACGCGGGGGAAAGATTGAAATCGAATAGCAGTGATTTGAATGATGGTAGATCAGCAAGAGAAAAATAGAAGTCTAAAATAAAAGTCAATGATGAATTCGTAATAAAATATACAATAGCCAGAGGTTTTAAAATACACTTAATGAGGTTTCTTTATTCTTTTCTTTTTCATTCTCATTCATTGCCTTTCATCTTCTGCAACTTTACGTATATTTTATTAGTTCACTTCTCTTTATCATTTCTTTCTTTAATTACCAGGAGAGAAATGGAGAAGTTTGCATAAAATTCGGATAAAATTAAAACAAACGCAAATCGTTTATCTAAACAGTAATTATTCTTTATCAAAAGTACGTCAAACTTAATAAGACTTTCAAATATTGCCCTACTCTCTTGATAAGACTTCCAATTATTGCCCACACTCTGTATAAGACTTCTAAGTATTGCACTACTCTCTTTATACGACTTCTAAGTATTAACCCACTCTCTTGATATAGACTTCTAAGTATGGCCCTACTCTCTTTAAAAGACCTCTAAGTATTGCACCACTCTCTTTATAATACTTCTAAGTATTGCCCTTTTCAATGTATAAGACTTTTAAGTATTGCCTCACTCTCTTTATACGAATTCTAAGTATTAACCCACTCTCTTGATAAGACTTCTAAGTATTGCCCCACTCTATAAGACTTTTAAGTATTGCCTCACTCTCTTTATACGAATTCTAAGTATTAACCCACTCTCTTGATAAGACTTCTAAGTATTGCCCTATTCTCTTTATAAGACTTCTAAGTATTGCCTCACACTCTGCATAAGACTTCTAATTTGTCACTTACTCTCTGTATAAGACTTCTAAGTATTGCCCCACTCTCTTTATATGACTTCTAAGTATCGCCAACTCACTTTATAAGAGTTTCAAGTATTGCCGACTCTCTTTAAAAGACTTCTAATTATTGACCTACTGTCTATATAAGATTTCTATGTATTGCCCTACTCTCTTTATAAGACTTCTAAGTATTGCCACATTCTCTTTAAAAGACTTTTAAGTATTGCCTCACACTCTTTATACGAATTCTAAATATTGCCCCTCTCTCTTTATAAGACTTCTAAGTATTGCCCCACTCTTTTTATAAGACTTCTAAGTATTGCCCCACTCTCTTTAAAAGACCTCTAAGTATCGACCAATCTCTTTTGAAGACTTCTAAGTTTGGCCCACTCTCTTTATAAGACTTCTCAGTATTGCCCACTCTCTTTATAAAACTTCTATGCATTGACCTTCTTTAATCCGACTAGATCCGAAGATTATGCAGAATCCAGGGCTCCCATAGACAAATCAAATTTATCTGTTGAATTTTTTGTCCACTGTTCGTTGTTGTGGATGAGAACTGATTTTCTACAGTTCAAAATTATTTTGATTTCATCTATTGAGATGTCCGAGTAGAATTCCGCAAATTCCAGGGCAAGATTTAAAAGGCCCCCAGATATCGATGGGTAAAAATCCACGATGTCAAAATGTAAGAAAGTGGCAATATTTTTTCCCAAACGTTCTCGAACCATTTGATTACATCATTGTACTCCTCCATTGCATGGGTTGGATTTTTTCTTATTTATTGGTTGACTCTTTCTAATATTGCTTTACTAATTCTACCGATTTCTGATTTTGTAGGATTTATTATTCTAGTGGGTAATTTTCGGTAGAATTCCGGCTTGTGGCCTTTTAAAACTATGTATACTTCCTTTGTTGCAGTTTTAGGAGATTTTGTCGCTTATTTTCAGTTTATCCGTAATTTGTTTGTCTGAGTTGTTGATTCTATCTATGTAGTTTTGGTGCTCCGTGTTAATTTTCCTGTAGTTTTTTGTTAAGTTTTTTTTTAAACAGGTCTTTGTACTCTTTGGGGTCCATCTCATAGAAATTCGATGTTTTATCCGATTTATATATATATATATATATTAGTTACCTCCATTCAAATCAGATATCTAAGTTTAAATTGAATTTAAAAAAAATATTTTCTTGAATCTTTCATTTTAGCTTAATTGAAGGCTAAATGATGAAATTTACTATTTCCAGTAAGCAAAATAGTCTGGGGTCATTCACACAGAAATTATATTAATTGAAATCTAACATTTTAAAATGTTTAAAAGTTTTGAATTTTCCGGACATTTTTGAGCGATCGGCACATTTGTAAACAAAAGTTAATTGTCAGTTTTAAACTCGTTCAAAAGTGAAATAAACTTCTGTGATACATTACTTATAGAAAATTTGCAAGTTTAAAGTTACATTAATCTGATTTCAAACAAATATTACTTTTTTGTGTAATGAAATTTAGAATAAATCTATTTCTTAATCACAAATCTCTGATCTTTCTGACCTTTAAAGTAGGGGATGACAACACATCAGCAATCAGTTTACACATTTGACAGTATGGTTGACCAGAATTGACATAACCTAAGTGAAGTTATCGTAAAAGAAAAGACTTTTGAAACACTTGACCGCTTAATGATAAGCCTCTCATAACTTTACATAGTTAAGAAAAAAAAGTGATGTTTAACATTAAAGAATATTTAAAAAATTTTAATGATAAATGATTGGTAATAAGCTTTTCAATTATCGATTAGTAAATATATTCTTTACTTAATAATCTAATAACCGAAGACACCGCGTGACTGGAAGAAATTTAAAAGATGTTTGAATCTATAAATCAAAATAGTTTGCAAGGAAAAATTGAAACAATTCTTATAAAAATTCATTATTCATTGCAATATCTTTCTTCAGAATATGATATCCTTAATATATGTTATTTATAAAAATCTATTTAAATTTTATCTAAATTAAAAATAGCAAAGTTTTAATGCCTTTTTAATTTTATCATTTGAAGTATATTTTCAGAAATTAGCGCTATAAAAAAATTTACATGATTAAACGTCCTCAAAGTGTTCTGCATTTAACTCGTTAAACAATATTTGGGATCAGTATTGAATTACTAGAAATGTCATAAAATTACTTGGAGGGTGAGTAACAGATGCAACAATATATACATACTTTAACAAAGGTTTTCTAAAAATAATAATTGCAGAAATAACTTTATTCATTTGTAAATAAGTTTTGAAAGTGTCGAAGACATCAAATAATTATTTGATTTTTGCAAGAATTTCTAAATTCCTTTAAACGCCAAAAAATGACTTGCGTAAAATTACGTTTGCCATAGTAGTAACCACTAGTAAACATCGGATGAATCTTTGATGAAAAAAAAAAACCAACATTTCAAACCTGTTAGAATAGTTTAGAAATTTTAAAATATGAGAACAAACTTTGATCTTTCCTGATGATAAAGTTTTGTTTTATAATAAGTTTAAACCCTTTTAATATCATGGTAATGATTTGAAGTACATAATATATATATATATATATATATATATATATATATTCGTCATCCACATACAAGCCTGTTTCGCTGTATCACAGCTCATCAGTGTGGCTAGATATCCACTTGCCGGTATCGCAACTCGACAGATTTGGTGTCCGTCGGAGTCGCTTACCCACCTACGTCATAGACACATGAAAACAGAGCAGGGAAATTTTAGCGGGTTATATATAAGCGGCGTATACACACGCGAGTCACCGAAAGAACTCAATTCATTGCTGAAGTGTTATGCATATATCGCCTAAGTGATAACTGCTTTTTATCAAATTTCCCTCTCTAGAGTGCTCAAACGTAATGTGGCCACCCTCCTCACCCGACTGCAACCAGCTTGACTATTTCTTTTGGGCATGATCTAGGCCAAGACCAACAAGCACGCCCACAACACGGTCAACTTTCTGAAAGCTGCCATCTTGGAGGCGTTCTCTGCTATGGACATGGTTGCCAAAGCGTGTGACGCATTACAAGCCCGCCTTGAGGTGGTTGAGATGTAAATATGTAACTCTGTTGTGAAATAATCTGTCGGATCCCTAAATATAGAACATGATTTTATTGCCTATACTGTTTTCTTTCTTCAAGTGTCGGATTTTGCTGCAACACTGTATATATATATATATATATCGGGTTTCAATCCTGGGTTAAAAGCGATCGGTGTCTAACCGTACCGATGAGCTGTGATACAGATCTGATCTGCGGATACAGATCTGTCTGCGGATATATATATATATATATATATATATATATATATATATATATATATATATCGCTCATTCCGTAATGAATTAGAGCACTCTGGCTATTGGGCGTGTATAATGATAATATACATGCTAAAAAGTCTGCCTTCTTCTGTCGTGCGCCCATGACCCAGAGGTAGAATCGCCGACTGACGACACTTCGTTCGGGTTTCAATCCTGGGTTAAAAAGCAATCGGAGTCTAACCGTACTGATGAGCTGTGATACAGCGAAACAGATCTGTCTGCGGATGATTATATATATATATATATATATATATATATATATGCGCCAGAATATAAAAGCTATCAAATGACAATGTGCACAAGCATGAATCAGACTGACGCTGCCTAATGTTGACTTTACTGCCCACTTTACTGCCTATATATATATATATATATATATATATATATATATATATGGGCTGTCTATTTCAAACACGAAATGTCCACGGCAAAAACAATTGAAGTAATATTAATGTCGGAATAAAAATAAAACCTATTAATTTTTTAGAAATATCTTTGATTTCGTTTTGCATACGGGACAGAGTTTTTATGGTCTTTCGAGAAAAAGTATTCCAGACCAAGAAGATGCGCTTTCTTTAAAATGAGTAAACAGAACCTCTCTTACTGAGACTTCCTGTAAAACAATAGGAATACCCTGTCGAAGTGAGAAAGAAAGTATTAAAAATTCCCCAGTTCGTAGCCTTTATTTTTAAAAAGTGGCCAATACAAATCAGAACAATATATTATAGTAAATCTTTTTTTATAAGTGCTTATAACAAAAACATTTACATCGCAACACAACAGCACCCTATTAAAACCAGATTAATATTTATATGTTGATGCGTATGTGCGCCTATACCTACGTATATATACTTATTTACATATATATATATATATATATATATATATATATATATATACACACACACACACATATATATATATATATATAAGAAAAATTAAAGCAGACACGTTATTTCATGGTAAATCTGAAGTATAGGTCTATTTTAGGCGAACCATCGTCAGCTTCAGTCTTTATTGTACAGATTTAACACGAATGAAATCCACAAATAATCCCCCCACCAAAAAAAAAAAAACGAAATAAAATAAACATTGCTCCCTTAAACGAGAAAATTTAAGAAAAATTACATCATTACATCAGTTCGGCGAATACACACGCACATTCATACATAAGCATATATATACGCAACATATAATCAAAGAGCACGCGTAAGATATATATATATATATATATATATATATATATATATATATATATATATATAATATCAGTTGTTTTCTTTGAATAACAAAGGGTTGGCTTTCTAAAGTTTAATGCTTTTCTACAACATGAATTTTCGTATATTTATAGAATAAAATATCGAACAATAACTTTTACTGATGCTGGGTAGAATGTGTTCACAATGTTCTGCAGTTGTAAATTTTTAAACAATACACAAATAAGTAATTGTGTGCTGAAGATATCTTAAAAGCCGTTCTGATAAAAAATTACAAAATGTGCCGCAACTATATCATATTGTCTTTTCCCTCCACTTCTTTTTTTTGCCAGAAAAGATATTAACGGAAAGCAAAACAAGCAAACGTCAGAGTTGTGATGTTTGAGTGCAGAAATGGAAAACAAAATCTAACCTTGGAAAATCTCTTTTAAAATACAACCTAATTTTGTTTTCTATTTATCCACCTGCATGAATTGCAATGTCACAACAAATATAATCATGAAAATTTCAACACATCTTTTAATAAATAATGCTTGTGGTATCTGAGTTAGCATAACTCGTCAAATAATCGCGAGTTTGATTTGAATTAGAAGAAAAACCGGTTATTTCAACATTGTCCTAGTAGGTCGGGGAAGATGGTCTTCGTTCTGTTCGGATTGAGACAAATGTTGACTTTGACAGTTCTTTTACAAAGACGACACAGAGATTCAGAGACTAACTTAGGCTTTTCTTCTCCATTACTTTTCGATTTTCTAAGAGGTTTATCCCTTTTTCTTGGATAGGATTGAGTTTTTCCCATCACCCTTCATCCCCAGGAGCACGTTGATTTGTCGTGGCATTATCCTTTTAATTAGCGTGAATTGATTAAAAATATATTCGTTTTGTAAAAATTGTTAACGAAATATTTTTAACTGCTTTTAAATACCATCAATATGTTGCTCAGGTTTCTGATGCATGCGGGAGTGGTGGAAACACTGAATTTTATATTCATATTTGAGTTCGGATGTCATGACCCTGAAAGATTTCTTCAAAAACATCCAAAAGCTTTTCTGGCCAGTTGTCTTTAAATACGAGCATCGGTAAAAAATAATACTAATTCTTTTATTAACTTTTATTTAATAATAGAAGAATATAAGAGATATCTAAAGAAACTACAAACTGTTAGGATTCCATCACTATTTCTTAATATAGGTTTTCAATAAAGTTACCCCACCTTTAAATAAGGGCATTTTTATCCGCCTCTTATAAATTTCTTCGACTGATTTCTTACATATATGCGCTAGATACCCGCTTCAATTTCTTCCATATATGCGCTAGATACCCGCTTCAATTTCTTCCATATATGCGCTAGATACCCGCTTCAATTTGCTCATCAATAATTAAACACCCCAGCTGGCTGCCTCTTTCATGAGCGCAACCAGATGACGGTGCCAGGTCAGAATTAATGATACCCGGTCAACACAGTTCGTTCGTCTGTAAGCTTTTTGAAAACTTACCCTATAGACTTTGGGGAAAGCAAGAGAATATACCACTGAATTACAATCACTAAGATAAGCTTGTCTAAATGTTCTCACCGACTTTTGTAATAAGGTGTTTTCTATCATCTACATTAAGAATGGCTTTATTCTCAAATAGCGTACCATTAAGCTGCTTGTTACTAAAGCCCTATTTTTTCTACTCGATTTACCATTAACTCTACCGACCCCTCTTTTTACTGTGTGTACATCAAGCATATACACTGCAGTCGTATTGAAACTGAAAAAGGAAATATATGGCGTATATTCACTTTCTATATATTCATAATGCCAACCATTTTGAAAATGGATTAGAAAGAGAAAAGTATCTGCTCTTTTAAATTCTTGTGGACTTCCATACACTTCTTGGTTTTTAACTAAAAGCAACAACAACAATTACAAGAAACAAAAACAGTAAAGTATAGATTTTCACAAATAGTTTAAAAATTCAATTATACATGATATCATTTTTGTTGGAACCTCGTATATCATAGAAATGAATTTAGATTAGAAAAAAATGTTTGCCTTAAACAAGGAAATAATATCCTCATATATCTTATAGTCATTTTGAAAGCGTAGATTAGATCTGGCACAAGGTCGAATGTATGGAGTACCCATCAAGGATCGAGCTCACTGCAGTAATTAATCTCGCGAGACCATTTTGTTAATCATTGCACCAGGTCAAAGTGCCTAAACAAGCTGATAGCATGTGGTGTTTTTCTAAGCGTAGCTTAAGTGTGGCACAAGGCTGAAAGTATGGGGTTCAGAGAGTTTCGATGTCCTCGATTCAGTCGTAATTGATCAAGCGACGCAACTTGCTACCGATTTCACCTCGTCGAAGCGCCTATCACATCTTTCATTTGATACTTTTTATTATTCAAAACCTCGATCTTTGCTTCTTTGTTTTCTATTTTTAACTTTATCTGCTTTCTTCTTTCTTTTTCGGTAGCCATTTTTATGCGTACACCGTATTCGAGAGGAATCAGTGATAAGCTGAAGTTTATGGATGTAGTCCTTCGGTTAGAGAATCGACACCGATGAAAAGATTTTGCAGCATTTTTAGTCAATATCTTTTTTACATATATGTGCGTAGTGGTACAGTGGATATCGACTCGGAACGACAAATCGTGGAACCGAGTTCGAATTCCAGTTCGAATTTCTTGCATTCACATGCGCACAAATACTCTGGGCAGAAGATTATCTGACCAATGCTTTAGAACCCAATCTGTCCTATTATTTAACCCATAACTGGAACGAAGAGATGGATTAATACCTTTCCCAAGGGTATTTGCGCGTAAGTGAATTCAGCTGAAATTCGAACTCGGCTCCCCGATTTCTCGTTCTGAGCCGATATTCAATTCACCACAACGCAGATCCTCCTGAAAAGTATGTACTCGGAAAGAAGTTCTGCAAGCGAGAATTATTAAAAAAAGAAACTGTTAGCATAGAACTTACGGTTGCCTCTAGCCACACCAAATATAAAAATTGTTGAGATCTCGACGCCAGTCTAATACTTCACTTGAATTCCTAAAGACTTCGTACCAAGCAAAGATCTCATTTGAACAATTACCATAAAAAGTATTCATAGAAAAGACACAGAGAGGCAAACTTATGGCGGTTGGAAAGTGACTGAAGCCGAGCTGCCAGGTCAGGATCAATAATATTGCTTATGCGCTTTGGAATTTATTAAAGATCTTTCGATTCTTTCTTTGCTGAAACCGTTCATCGGAACATGCATCTTGGATTAAAAACAATCAATCATCTTAATCTGACAATTCTGAAAAATACCCCCGAACTAAAACCTTCACGTCTCGTATCCATGGTACCTGTTTTTTTCTAGTCAGTCAATCTAGGCAAACGGAAAATATAGACATACACATATATTCTGTAGAATCATCGAATACTTTATTCTGTTTTTTATAGTATTGAACCCATCATGGAAATTTTTGATCTGACAACCCAAAGAAATATTAAAACATGTTTGTAAAATTTAATGTAAATGAATTCATAAATATAATGTCAATCGTTATCTTCTGTCTTCTTGATAATTGTTCTATTTTTGTTCTTTTTGCTTATAAGTCTTTCATCTTTCTGATATCCTCCAACCCTCTATTCTATTCTATTTCACCAGCTTATTTTCTCGCACTTCCCGCCTGTGGAATTCTCTTCCGCTTACTTGCTTTCTCGACAGCTACAATCTTCAAGAATTCAAATGTAAAATCAATAGTCATCTTCTGTCTCACTAACTTGCATCCTCTCTCTTGTGCTCCTTTCTCCATCCACCCTACTCTCATCAGTATTCTCATCCTTCTAATGCTCTCTTCCTGACACCCCTGTAAACTGTCACTTTTTCACATAAAATTCCTTGTGTAACACCTTGCACTATAGTGGCAGTAAAATCTTTTGCTTTGGGCGACACGATTATATATATATATATATATATATATATATATATATAAACTATAAAGGAAATACAAATTAATTTAATTATGTTCAAAAACTAACTTATATATATATATATATATATATATATATATATTATACGAAAAAATATATATTATACGATATATATATATATATATATATATATATATATTTATATATATATTATACGAAAAATTAGGAAAAGGTTTTTATGTCGCGTTTCCTCAGACTAAGACGCTTACATTGATGCAACTGCACATGCGCACGAATAAAGCACATACGTATTTTGAGTATATAATCTCGCCGATTTCATTTAAATTCATATCGTTTTTTTTGTTAACGTATCCATCACTTTTGTTATTAATTATCCGACATAAATGTGATGGAAACATAATCTGAAAAAAAATAATGAAAACCCAAATCGACAAAAGTATACACTTAAAACACTCATTTAATAAATATATATTTTAAAATTTATAATTTTCAGTGACAGCCTTTCGTTTCTGCGCATGCGTAATGGCATCAATGTAAAAGCAATCTTAATCCGATTAAGTTTTAAAGGACAAAATGCGTCATACAAAAATTTCTACTTTTATAGCGTGTTATCCTTTCTTTTCCAGTTTATAGTGGAGAGCCCGTTCTAGTGAAGGGTAGTTGTGTATTGTTGAAGATTGACGGAATTTGGTCTTGTTGTAGATAGCCCACTGTAAGTCATAAAATGATTATAAGTCAAGAAAAGCAAATTGAGTTGAAAAATAACATTTTATATATACACATATCAATTAAGGTTTTTACAATTAAA
Organism: Ascarosepion bandense; assembly: GCA_037127315.1. Taxonomy (NCBI): domain Eukaryota; kingdom Metazoa; phylum Mollusca; class Cephalopoda; order Sepiida; family Sepiidae; genus Ascarosepion; species Ascarosepion bandense. The sequence goes on from JBBBDQ010000335.1 coordinate 3,979,696, forward strand.
GTAATACTTGAAGTATTGATCCAACGGACGTTAAAATGTTCATGGCAATAAAATGCCGAAAAGAGAATTAATACTTAGGTATGTGGGAGCGCTATAAGTAAAGAATGTCTTTGATGTGTTCGCTCCTTAGGTCAGTAAGTAATTTTGAGACAGCGAAAGATGAGATGAGAGGGAAGGGAGGCTATGATAGTAAGCCACTTGACGTAGGTCAAGGGAGATACTGATTACACTCCTCTCTCTCGAGTCAGTCCGTGTGGGCCTGTCTGGCGATGCTTTCTGTATCGGCTTTTTATTTCGACTTTTTGGCTCGCAGGTGATCATTTGGAAATTCACATCCGTATTTGGTTCTGGGCTTCCCATTGGCCGATAAATAAAATTCGTGTAGACTCGCGAACTGGAAATTTAATATTTAGTTAATTTTTATTTTTCAACCGTAATATCTGCGCGAATCCAGCTGCGCACCGTCGAGTTTTGGTCATTTGCTTTTTGGTTGTGAGTGTGCAAACATCCGGTCTATCGATTTTACTCGGTCGGTATCACCACACTTAGTCTTTGCCAGACATATTTCCACCCGAATTGCTTTTGGTATATTAAATACATGATATAACCTTATCATATATATATATATATATATATATATATATATAATCTTATCTTCAACCCGTGGAAGTTTTTTCAAAGTAAAATTTAACATCATTATCATCCGAATGAATTAGAGCTCTATAAACAATACTTTCGGACATACATTGGCCATTCAATGGATAGGTTTTATTTTTTCGGCAGTTGCAATTATTTTTAGAAGGGTAAACTTTTTATTCTTTATTCTAAATTTTACTTCATAATTTTTTTTCTTTTAAAATTTTAAGTTTCTTTGCATTTTTTATGTACATGTAATATTCGAATATTTATATTTTAAGACTCATGATTTATGACCCTTTGGTTTCTTCCCCCTGCATTTTACTATTTTTATTTTTTATTCTAATTTTACATTTTTAATTTAAATTTTACATTTTTATCTACTTGCAACCGTAGAATATTTACATTTTAAATATTGTTATTAAAAGCAGTAACTTAACTTTATAAGATTTAATTCCGATGAACATCGAGTGAACTTAAATTCAAATCTATTAAAATGTTTGAAATATTCAACAGATGATTGCATAACACATGAAACTCTTAGCCGTGCAAATTCCTAGAATAACATGTATATTTATTAATATATTTGTAACACAGCTCTGTTCATAAATTGACCACTGTTTTACTAACACCTAAATAATAATGCTATGCATATGTACACCCTCCTCATATGTATATTTATTAATTTACGTCACTATATATATATATATATATATATATATATATATAAAACATTAAGGCAGACACGTTATTTCATGGTAAATCGGAAGTATAGGCCTATTTCAGGCGAGCCGTCATCAGCTTCCGTCTTTATTGTACAAAGGATTTTATATGAATCGTGTAAAATCCTTTGTACAATAAAGACGGAAGCTGATGATGGTTCGTCTGCAATAAGCCTATACTCCCGATTTACCATGAAATAACGTCTCTGCCTTAATTTTTTCTTATATTTGTTCTATATGAATTTATATACATATATATTTAGAGCTCTCTTAGAGAGTTATCCTACCACTGTATGTACAGGATAGGCCTTTTGGATTCTTCTTTACCCACACCGCATGCTGAGATATATATATATATATATATATATATATATATATATATATATATATATATAAATTGTTAGTATATTCTCACTCATTACATTTTCGACTGTTTTTATCGTTCTGTCGTACCTACATACATTTCCTGTTGTAAACCTTGTCCTGATTTCTAGACCAGGTAATGTGACCAAAAACCCGCATTTGTTTAGTGTCAGAATCATGTTGCAAAATATCTTGTGACCGTTGTCTGTAAATCAGGAAGGAACCCCTAAATTTCACTCCTTGTACGGTCAACCAGGCGTACCGTCGACCATCTACTTCACCTAATTCCTCGTCCCGTGATAAGATTTCGTTCATCAGTTTTTGTTGTTTTGTTTTTGTTTTTTGTTTTTTTTTTATTTTTTATTTTTTCATCTTGGCCTCATGTACGAAATCAGCCCAAGAAAGAATTTTGAAAATTGAAATAAATATTTAAGATGTAAACGCAGGATAAATTAATGGCAACTAAGAAAAGTGTTCGAATTAAGAAGAAACATTAAGTTAAAGGAGAAAAACCGCTTAAATAAAATACAATTATAAAAAAACCTAAAGAAAGAACTTTCTGAAAAATGCTAAGGTGTGGCAGGGTTGAGCTGGAGATTTGAGAAAAAATGGGACACACGGGCCAGTGGCAAAGTTAAACTGTAATTAACCTATTTATTTTAAGCAGGATGTTCAAATTTAGGCTCTCGTCTAAAACAAACCTACAAAAAAGAATAAAAAGGAGGGAAAAAAGAAAAGAAAAAGAAACAATGTGTGCTGTATTCAATTCCAGTCAGACATCCCCCATGACACACGTGACCTTCGTTCTTAAACAATCCGCCCAAGGTTTTCTCATAAACTATTTCCGTGTCGTATTAATTGATTATCTACTCAGAAGTTGACTCGTTGGCTGAAACGACACAAAGTTTGACTTTCTACTTATTCAAATCCATTAAAGAATGTAATCGAGAATGTCGGTCTTCAACTTTTCTTAACTTTACATTAGGGAGACTTTACATGATCTAAGCTCTCCAGCTTTTATCCAATTCTGAAATAATATAAAGCGATGTTTCATTATAAATACGTAACATTTTAGGTATTCTATATTTAGGGATAAAAAATTTCAAGATCTTAGACCAGTTAGTTAAGTGCCATACGTGATACACGCTTGGGTAATCATGTCTCGAAACAGACATGATTGACTGGATAGAAAGTTATGTCACTGTAGGTTACCATTAATCTCTCCTATTATTTAACCCATAGTTAGAGGGAGAAAGAGTAAAACCTTTCTTAAGGGCATTTTCTCGTAAGTGAATGCTACGAATTTAACTGGAGTTCGAACTCAGCTCTAAGATTTCTCGTTTCGAGCCGATATCCACTGCACCACAACGCTCATCTAGTTTATATTTACATATAATAGATATATAAATATAAAAGTGGTCACTGCAGTCAACACCAAGCCTAAAAATAGCAAGGATGCGATTGATGAATTATCGTCTAAATTACGCAAAAAAAAAAAAAAAAAAATGAAAATAATACACTGATATATCATTCTAGCAGCAATCTTCTCAGTGTGCCGTATCCCTTCAGGACGTAGGCGATCATGGTCCCCCACATCTCTCTATTAATTGGATCTTTTAAGACCTCTTCTCCTGTTACCGTTTCCAAACCCTACTCTGCCATCGATCTGCTGAAGACAACCAAGTACGTCACGCGTTGCTTTCCCCTACCTCTCCTTCCCTCTATTCGTCCTGTGAGTATTAGATTTTCTGAGCTGTCTTTCCTCATTACATGTCCCAGAAACTTCAGCTGTCTTTTCCTGATTGGAAATGTTTTCGTTTCTGTCCTATCCCAATCCGCGACGTTTGCTTAAATGTTCGGTCCATGGCATCCTCAGAATCCTTCTGTAGAACAATATTTCAGTTGCTTCGAACCTTTCCTTCATTTGTGATGAGATTGTCCAACATTCGCTGCCAGATTGAAAGACAGACGTTACATAACAATCAAGTACTCTCTTCTTTGTTTCCAGTGAAATTTTCCTTTCTCTCTATATTATACTGTACTCAATACTGAGCTTCTAGAATGCATCCTTTGCCATACCAATACGCCCTCGGATCTCAGTGTCGAACTTATCGTCCTCTGTCATCTGATTCTTCTTTTTTTATGTGCTATGTCCTTTCACGACGTAGGCGATCATGACCCTCCACTTCCCCATATCCCTTGTTGCCCTTAATCTAACTCCATCCTCGCTGCACCATCCAGATATCAGGTTTCCATAGTCGCTTTTTCCCTTTATCTGTCCCTTTGAGCATAATGTTTTCCAAGCCGTCCTTCCTTATTACATATCCCGAAAACGTCAGCTGTCTTTACCTGATGTTAAGTATCAGTTTCCTTTTTTTTTGTCCATCCTCTCTAAAACTGTGTCATTGCTACTGTGCTCCGTGTAACAAATTTGCACAAAAATATCTTCAAATACTAAAGAGAAAATGTCTTTAATAAAATTACTATTGTCTTCAACCTCGTCCTTCAGACGACTTCGGGATCTATTGCATCTCTTCTGAATGGTTTCCTTGTTTAAGTTGATACAATAATCCTTGCTTTCAGGTCATTTTTAGTGTCACAAGGAGTCGTGTTAGTCTTTCTCTCAACTGCGCACCACACATAGTAATAAATGGGGTTGCAGTCTATGGAGTTAGCTGGTCAGATGTAAGGCGTGGTGTGGTCGCAGAATTTAGCTGACAGCCATTATTGATTTCTTCTGTTGGTGCGGCATTGTGGAGAATCTTGTTGCAGACACAGGGTCTTCCAGCGGACAACTACTTGACCCCGGTAGCACTACCTCTTCAAGACAATGAGGTAGGCCTTCTTATTCAGGTTGAGACCCTCTAATAATTCCTAACGCCTTTGTTAGACTCATCTAACTATTTCTGAATCCAGTGCACTGATCTCAGATTGACATCCAAACACTGTGAAATGTAGATATTGGAGCTTCCGGTGTGAAAGTTGAGCAGTACTGCATGTCGTTTCAAATATCAACTGGAGTGAAATGGCAACAATTTACCCATCGCACCTTTTATATATATATATATATATATATATATATATATATATATATTAACAATTACTAAAAGATATAATTTATTTTCAGATTTAATTCGACATTATTATTATTATTATTATTATTATTATTATTATTATTATTTCAAATATTACTAATAATAGATACACGTATTTGAAACAGACGCCCAATATTTTATTTTGGTTTTCAGCAGTATGTATTATCTCTGTCGGCCTGCACATTTAAGAAATCTTAATAAAGATATCGTGGTCTCCGTCTGTGAGCGAATCTGCATCCTCCTTTGTAGGAGAAACCACCGCTTGATCCGGTTTGCTTTAACGCTTGGTTACAGAGAGTGTTAAAGATAGTCTTTGTTTTCCATTTTTGATGAAAGTACGCTTCCTCAATTCTTTAATTCAAATCTGACTACCTACTATCATAACATTTGTAGTAATAAACATTTCGGGTTATAAAAAAATAATCCATTATTTTTTTTAAATTTCTTTCTTTACGTGTTGCATCCAATACAGAGCAGATATGGACTTTCGAGAAAACTAACCTCAATCTTTTTTTTTTTGCTTGTAAAGCTGTGGAATTTCAACATGTTGATTATATAATAACTAAACCCACTCACAGACAAAACAGAGTGTTTGTTTTTATTTTTTAATTCAATATACGCAAGAATTTTTATGATTATTCTTGGTAGAAACAATGAATTAATGCTTTATCTTTGCCGATTCTACTATGGTTTTATCGGGACACAATCTGTAAGTTAGTTGATCATTGTTTTTTGTAGTTCGTCTACCCTTTGACGTCTCTTATTTTCCATTAGAGAACCATGATAAGCCATACCCCGAAGAGACGTGACACAGAGCATATAACGAAACAGAAACAGAGATTGACTAATGAAGAAATATTAAAATTATACTTGTAAACCAGAACGGTTGATATGACTGGTTTATAGGTAGCAATCAATAATTGATAGAATATTTATCTTAAAAATATCTTTATTAATATAATAAAGATATAATGTTTAGTATGTGGAATAATATCCGAAACAAAGAGTGCAAGTAATTTCTTTCTCGCCTGATCAACTCAATGAATGCCAGTCTGATTAGGAGAGAAATGGATTCACTCAGAAGAAAATGTCTTTTTGAAGGCTACTTTTTATTACGGAGCTGTTCGACATATGACTTTTCAGAAGCTATTATGCCTTTTATGCAACCCCACCCAACTAGACGCGATCAGAAGCAACTTCTTCAAAGGCACAACAGAGGGTAATCAATAAAATCTGAGTTTTGCTCGACTTGATCCTCATACCTAAATAAGGGATTTCTCAACTATAGTTCAGTTAAGTGCCATACATGATATACGCTTCGGGCGACCATGTCACGGAGGAGACATGACTGACTGGGCGGAGGATTGTACCGCAGTTTCCTGCGGTGGACTGGTTGCCGACCAGGGCTATAGAGCCCAATCTGTCCTATTAATTGACCCATAACTGGATCGAAGAGACGGATTAATACCTTTCCCAGGGGTATTTGTACGTAATCTCTTAGAGAAATGCAAATGAAAAATGGACTTACACGTCAAGAGTTAAAAAGCTATTCGATTCACGTGGGATATCAATTCTTATTGTATTTGGAATTTCCCAATGAACACTTTTATGATATTTGACTGTGTTTCTGTAGCGCCATTTCACAAGGTTTGAAGAATTAAGTCCTTTTTTTTTTAAGCGCCATCCTTCATTCGCACGAAGGCAAATTTAAACATCGATCTGAGAAAGTGGTTGTATACAGTGACAATTTTGATTTTTCTGAACGCATGACGTAAGTTTTCTTTTATCTCTCGAGGCTATAGAAGGATAGGACACGAGTTTTTAGGTTAAAGTTTTGGAGCAATTTGTGTTGTTAAGCAAAATTATCTCTAGGAGAGCCTATTCAATGCACAATGTACGAAAATGAACCGTGCCTCTCATCAGTGGTTTGTATAAACACGGGTCTAGGAAAAGATTAAATAAGCTGCGATTCTCATTTACTTCGTCGTATATCTGACGACGTTTGACATGCTTCTGCTTTGGGATCGTCGCCGGACATCTATGATGTTATGAACTAACATATTTCTTCTGTCAGATGAAGGCATTCAGTGGGATCAGAGCTTTAAAGAAGATTTCTAATGAATGAGACAAAGAAGTCTTTATTGGTGTGGTAATATGCAGCTTTAAGATCGACATCGCAGGTATACTATTTTTTATTAGAGGGATAGATAATTTTTTTGAGGTTGTTTGATAATATATCTTCCATTATTACATTTTTTGCCAGAACATATTTAGGTTGTGAGTGGTTGGCTTTCATAGAATGATGAGAGCCAAGTTAATAAAATTTTCATTTCTACTTTCATCATAATGAATCCAATTGAAATACTTTTGTACGAGTGCGGGTTTTGAGACTTACCGTTTTGTTTTCATAGTGCAATACGCAATGTAACCCATTTTTTGTCAATCGTTTCTTTATGAAATTTAGTAACTTGTTAAGGAATTCCGAGAGAAAGGAAGCTAAGTAATGCCTTATTATTCCTTAGTTTTTGTGGTTTTCTTAACTTTCTCATCACGAGGTACAGGTTTCATAAGTTTTGGGGACAGATATTTCAGTGTTTGGTGCATGTTTGTATATTATCTGTTTCTGCATCTTTAATGTGTGGTCAAGCTGAAATATAACAGAGTGCTTTTTGCGACCAGGAAGCATCTTCACTGTTAGTTTTGAGTTTATGATGTCATGAAGACGTTTTGTTTTTCTCCACAGTTCAGTATATTGTTATTGTTAATCGTTTCACCATAAGAAAGGCAGTACCGCCACTGATTTGCAGGGGGCTACATAACAGTAAAAGTCTAGACAAGAGGAGTGTGAAGAGAAAGACGGACCAGTTACAGTGGGTGTCAAAGAAAGAGCAAGAGAAGCATGGAAACACAGGTGTGAAGACATTTGCAAAGGGAGAGAGAAAGGAAAAGAACAAGTAAGAAAAAGATATACAGCGTGATGTAGAAAGAACTGGAGTCAATTGGATAAGAGATGGGTATTGGTATTGCATTTAAATTCCTGGAGGTTGTAGCCGTCAAGAAAGCAAGTATACGGAAGGGAGATCCACAGGCGGGAAGTGCAAGAAAAGAAGCTGATGGAGAAGAATTGACGTTGTATTTGGTTGATCTAATTGTAAGTGAGTGAGATATTGTTGCTAGATAGTGACTCCATTGCATATTTCTACCAAATATGCAATGGAGTCACTATCTAGTCAACGCATACCTTTCATTTCAGGCTTGCATTTTTTTCATTGTCCTTTTTTGTTTTTAACTTAGTATAAGTTTCGTAAAGTTATATCTCAGTTAACCAAACATAAAAGAAATATATAAACTACACAGTTACATTGGAAAATGAGAGTCTGAACTATATATATATATATACAGATATATATATATATATTTAGTGTATCGAGGCAGCAAGTAATTTTCTAAACATATGCTGTTAAATATAAGAGACAATGAATGTCTATTGGTACACTGCATTGTTTTTTTGTAGAGAATTTAGTTTAGTGCTTGTTGGGTTATGATAGACTATGAAAAAACCAATGTAGTGTACCAATTTACATGCCCATTCAGAGATTGCATCTCTGATACTAATAAAAAACCCAGTACATATATTGGTTTTACTACAACCACGCTCTCCCGTAGACTTACATGTCATCTTTCTGATCAGAGTACTATTAAACAACATTTCTCTGAAAAACATAAACATGTAGGTAATATCAGACAGATTTTGGTCAACAATACGGTGATTCTTACTCATACACATAGTAAGAGGAACCTGCTATATATATATATATATATATATATATATATATGTATATATATATATATATATATATATATAAAGGATATCAATGAATATACATATACGCGCAAGTACACACACATGTAAAAATATTTTTCTGATGTAAATAAACCAATGCTCAATTTAATATAACACAGCTATTAAGCATTTGTTAATAAATATACATATTCCACGTTTATAGCATGACTGGGAGTTTTATATTTTATGCACACGTCAGGTGATTATTATGAACTGACCGTTCCAAGATTTGAATTTTTGGTTCTTGCGTTGCTCGGAGAAATTGCTATATAATTGGAGTAGATAGACTAAACTATCGCCCGGTTCACACTCCACCCACGTCTTTTGAACAGGTGAAGAGGCTCATCCCTTGTTTCCTGTTTGGGATGCGGTTTCCGGTTTTTCTCTTTTCCAATCTTTTCACTCTTTTCTCTTTTTTTTAAATTTTCAATTGGATTAGATAGACTAAACTATCGCCCGGTTTACACTCCACCCACGTCTTTTGAACAGGTGAAGAGGCTCATCCCTTGTTTCCTGTTTGGGATGCGGTTTCCGGTTTTTCTCTTTTCCAATCTTTTCACTCTTTTCTCTTTTTTTTAAATTTTCAATTGGATTAGATAGACTAAACTATCGCCCGGTTTACACTCCAGCCACGTCTTTTGAACAGTTGAAGAGGCTCATCCCTTGTTTCCTGTTTGGGATGCGGTTTCCGGTTTTCTCTTTTCCAATCTTTTCACTCTTTTCTCTTTTTTATTTTCAATTGGATTAGATAGACTAAACTATCGCCCGGTTCACACTTCACCCACGTCTATTGAACAGGTGAAGAGGCTGTCTCATCCCTTGTTTCCTGTTGAGGATGTGGTTTCTGGCTTTCTCTTTTCCAGTCTTTTTACTCTTACTTAGCCCCCTGCGCATCAGTGGCGTTATCGCCTTGCTTGGGGCGATATGATTTTAAAAAAAATGTTGCTGCAATGCAATTTTTAATTTCTTTAATTATATAATTTAGTTTGAAAATAAATTTTAAAAAGGAAATTGGAAAGTAAAATCTCATTATTACTATTATTACTATTAATTCTTCTTGCTTTCTCAAGTAACAAGTAACCCCACTTGATCCATAGGCACAAAAGCCCCTGCCCTAAATATATGCTACCTGCTACTTTTAACCTTCCAATTTCTTGTTTAAAATTTCGCATCTTAATAAAACAAGGGAAATTTCTTAAATTTTCAAAACTGCAGATACCATAGATCGAACATGTCTGCAACGACTAGGTTTTGGAGAAAATGGAACTGAAAAGAAATCTTATATTTAGCATCAGGAAAAAACAGCTGAAGTTTCTTTAACATGTAATGGGGAAGGAGGAGGGCTTGGAAAAGCTGATATTCACAGGACAGATATGGAAAGAAAGACAGAGGAAAGCAACGCATGATATACTTGATGATCTTGAGCAAGTGGATGGCGAAGCAAGGTTTCGGAATAGTAACAAAAGAAAAGTTGTTTAAAACGACTAGCGATAGAGCGGGGGGAGCCATGACCGCCTACGTCCTGAAGGAACACGGCACATAGAAGAAGTTAAAGATATAATGATCTATATGTGACGTGTGAAGTAGCGAGTTACCTGAGAAATGTTCCGTATAACAATAGCAGGATATTCATATCGTGAGCAGGTACAGAGGATTTTTACATGAGGCCGCACCAATGAGGCGCGAAGCTGCACGGCTGAATCACATTGCGTTTACCGATATATGATTTCAGTTGAAAATAAAGACAAAAATTCTCCAACACTTGGATAATTATTTATTGATTTTCTTCTAAGCTTTCGGCTCACATGAGCCATCTTCAGAGAGGTTGTTTAGACTGAAATATTATAACATCCGCCATCACCGAACGAACACAGCTGAGTGTTCAAAATTTTGCTGCTGTTTATCGTCACTTGGCTGAAACAACATACGTGGCAACACAAACCATGGATCGAAGAAGACTGAGATGTGCTCTTACGCCTGGCCACGACAAAAACATTCTACAGCCTGTCGGGGACGAGCCAGATATTCTACCATCTTGTCCGATTTCAATCCATATATACTATTCATAGCCTTTTGTGTGTTTGGATATGACGTTGAAATAGCAGAAGTTTAAAATCAGTGGTTTTGCTTTCCTAGACGAACTACTTTCTTGTGCTGTCGAGCGTAATATACACGTAATATACACGTAATATACACGTTGCAACTCGTTATAAGGCGCCGGTTGTCCGTCTTCCCACCTTCTTCGGCTTGAAGCTGGGCTTATCTATCAGACGTTATTTAAGACAGTAAGAGCCTCTCCCCACTATCACCTCGGTTATGACAACATTTGGAACACATAATTATATAAACATTATATACGTCATGTGTTTTAGAAAAAGAAAAACATAAAATTTTAACGGCATTTTAAATAAATAAAACTTTAGGTCAATAAACACTAGGAAGCAATGTAAACTACGAAAATCTTCTTATATAAAAAAAGACACACAAATATCGAAAAATTTGTTAATTTCAGAAAAGGATATTACAAAGGAAAAACTGAAAATATAAATCTGGTTTTAAATCTAAAATACGCTGAAAATATGAATTCATTATTTAGCATAAAATGAAATATTTTATACTGCTTTTTGACAAGAAAACCCGGAATGACAAATTTTCAGCAACTCCAACAGCAAACCGTCCATAAAAGTAATGTGCTGTATTCTTTTAGATTTTGTCGGTACAACCGAAAGGCTGACCATATTGTTGTTTGGGCAGTTCTCTGTCTCCATATATCATTGCCCAGGCCTGAGACCTAGAGAGTTCACTTCAGGATCACGAGCAAAAGACTGTATTTCGACCAAATGTCTGCGTGCATGGGCCGCACTATTTAAAATTTGGTATATTTATTTGTCAAAAGGGAAATATATCTGGAAAGAGCCTTTATAAAGATAACCAGTGTTGACAAAAAATCTAGAATTGATTGCTATACAAAAACATGTCACTATTTATCTGTAAGTTTCTGTCTGTCTGTCTATCCCTCTATCTCATGCCGGTCTACATTTCATATCTATATCAAATTGTAAACAATGCAACCTAGTCACACTCAGACATATATACATACACACATACACACACAGACAGACAGACAGACAGACACACAAAGAAACACACACACACACACACACACATAGGTAGACTATCAACTATTAACATTGATGAAATCTTTCTTAAATTAATTTATATAGAAAATAACACCCTGAGAAATAACACCCTGAGTAACATATTCAATAGGAAAAATATCAAGATTAATTATTCGTGTACTAATAATATGTATAACATTATTAGCTCCCACAATATCCAAATCTTGAAGAAGTGTAGTGAATTCAATACAGAAAATAGGATTATACCACCTGGAATTGTAGATCTAGAGATCACTGTCCGGTTGAGGGTAAATATAGATCTGCAAATGTAATCTATTATGTCATTATCTATCCTAAGAAAAAAAAGTAGAAATGTAATGTTTATATCGGAATTTCGGCGGGAATTTGGAAGCAACGGCTTTATATACACATACTCTCCTTCACCAATCCTAGTTTAAAATATCGAACAGCCCTGTCTCAAAAATGCTGGGAATTAAAAGAAAATAACTTAAATCCACAAATAAAATGGATGCTGATAGGCAGGGTTAGGACCCCTAATATCTTAAAAAACGGATGTAAACTATGTTTGACAGAGAAAATTAAATTTTTTTAATTTCAATACCAGAATATACTCTTAAATAAAAAGGAGGGGGATCATTAGTAGATGTCGTCAAAGAAATAAATATAAATTGCAATAATTATCCTATTCTTCCAATTAATCACAATAAGGATTTTTTAATTGGTTAAGCAGTTACATTTTCTTTATTAACGAAACACAGTATAAACTCCATTAAAATTAAGAGGAAAAACTATATTTAGCCGACGGGTTTCGTTCTCTAAGGGATTTCATCAGGACAGAGTAGGATTTATTTTGTTGCATATGTTTATATGCAATAGCAAAAATAACATTGGTTTATAAATACGTTTAAATTTGACATTTATAAGTATTCGTCACTTGTTTCAAATAACACACAGACACACAGACACACAGACACACACACACACACACACACATCAGGTTTCAATCCTGGGTAAAAAAGCAATCGGAGTCTAACCGTACTGATGAGCTGTGATACGGCGAAACAGATCTGTCTGCGGATGACAATATATATATATATATATATATATATATATATTGTTTAATGAAAACATCATAACGGTATTCTCACGAAATTTTGAAGTCGGCATGATTATACTCTGTTAAAGAGACAAACATGTTGTATATATATATATATATATATATATATATATATATATATGTGTGTGTGTGTGTGTGTGTGTGTGTGTGTGTGTGTTATTTATCATAATATAATATACCACGGTCTGCACGCAATAAAATATATGCTACTAATAAATAGACAAAGAGCGACTCTGTTTTATACCGATTATATAGACAAGGAGAAAATGACGGACTGTTTATTTTATATAATTAGATCATTTTTCCATATTCCGTGTTTCCTTCTTTTTCATTTGTATCTGGTAAAGTTCATAACAAAAGAAGATCATATACGTAAACATCCGTACTTCTGCCTAGGATCATGTTATCACTCCGTTCGGTTCGAACTCAAATGTCGTGTTGTACACTGCCATTGAATAATGTGTAGCATCTCTGCACTTTAAAGTGTTGCACAAAATATTTAAATATGGATTATACATTACACAAAATATCAATATTCATTTTCTGTTTTGTTTTGCTTTGTTTTTGCTTTTTTTTATCGTGGTGATGGTGGTTAAGATCTTAACTTACGATTTTGTTCAGCTGGAGGCAACGAAAATGACAAAGTGATTAAGGTAAAAGCAGGTGTACACGTGTGGTTCGAGTTTCTCTAATCCTTCATTTTGCATTTACTAACGCCCTGATCACCAAAACCAAGCTGAAGGCTTGTGAGTTCGTCAGCTGGCGTTTAGCCGACCAGTTCCGGTGCTACGTGTGTCACCGGCAGTCAGTGGTGAGCCAAAAAAAACTACTAACATCCGGGAGTTCCCAATGGCATCATAGACAGACGCACTTCCTGTCAAAATACACACCACTATATTATTTACTTAAAGAATGGCCCTACCGTAGATCTTTTCGTTCAGCCTGTTTATGTTAGCTGTCATCTAATTTTAAGATCACATCGATTTTAACCATGCTTTTTATTACGAATGATATTTTATCGCTGACATCAATTAACCTTTTTCTTATACGTATTGTGTGTTTGTGTGTTTATGTCTGATTTAACTTGTTTATTGTTTTTGTCATTTTTGTTTCTTCATCGCATAATTTTTCAACACACCATCCATTCATCTTTCTACATCTTATCACCATTCACAACCATCATTTCTTGCCTTTCTATACAATTTTCCAATATTCTTTTCTTTTTTAGAAATTATTTTAGTTTCTTCTTTATTTTCTTTTATTTTTTATTCTCAAATATTCTTTCTTCCTTTCTTATCGAATTAAAGAAAACTTACTTTTCTTGTTTTCTTCTTCTTTCTCCTCATTTTTTCTTTTGTTTTTTCTTCATTAAGTTTTTCTTTCTGTGTCTTTGTATTTTGCATTTTATTTTTATACCTTCATTCATTTTCTTTTTCCTAATATTTTTTCTCTAAAGTTTCTATTATCAATTCGTCTTCTTTGTAACAACTTTTCTTTTACTTCTAACTTATTTTCATTTGTGTTAATATTTAATGTTCCTTTTAATTTGCCGATTTTCATTATTTTTTTTTTCTTAGGTCAGATATATCAGTTTTTCTCGGTATCCATTGTATAAGGCAAAACAAGGAAAACCACATCAGCCTTAAAAAATCAAACCAAAAACTGCAAAAACTTCCTGGAAGAAAAACATCCATAATTACCTTTGCAGACCAAAGGAAACTAATAAATAAACAATCAGAACTTATCTCAAAATGCAGACAAGGAAACAAATACTAACCCTTTGTTACATATAGGTTAGAATTGTAACCGATATGCAATAAAGGTTTAGAGAAAGGTTACAATTGTAACCAATATGCAAAAAGTGTTAAATCTCATCTAAAAATCAAAAAGTGAAAACGAATAAGAATAAACGAAAATAAATTATTAAAATAAATGAACAAAAACAATTACAAATTAAATAATTCATACGAGTAAATAATTAAATACACTGAGTAAATAATAAACAAATGAACAAACTCCGTACGCAATGACAAACACAACAAAATGCAGTAATAATAACCAACAGCGAAGTAATCAATGATAAATAAAATGTTAACAAAGAACACTACAAATAGCCAAAATACAATTATTTCCCACTCAACAGCCTCTAGAATTATTCAAATCACAACCAATACTGCTAACCAAAATAACGATACAATGATATATCAGCGAATCAAAATGCAATACAATAGACTACTCTTAATTCATCATTTACCTATATATATATATATATATATATATATATATATATATATATATATATAATTATGAAATAATTCGTATGACACTAAATACAATATGATGAAATGATACATCTGTAATTATTCTTCCCTGTATATATCGTTAATCATATCTGCTTCTTAACATTAACCTTCCAATACCGTTTAATATTTTAATATTTTACGTAAATACACTGATATACTTTACTATTATTTACTATTATAATTTTGTAATTAACCAGTATAAATAATTATTTCCAATTTAATTGGACAAATCACTCGTTTTAGTGTGTCACCCATTTGAACTTCCGATCATATTTTCACGTAAATGATAGTAGCAAAACCAAAAAAAAAAATACAAGTGTAGAAGAAATAATTTCTGTTAAACTGAAATCATTTGGTTGCATCGCATTTAGTAACTCTTTAAACAAGTTCATAATCTTATAATTGACAACGCCTGAAATGAACATTAGGAACGTCGAATCTTCGAAATTATAACGAAAATATAAAGCATTTTTTTTTTAAATCATATCGCAAGGCATTTTATTGCCTCCTTTTTGGAGGGGGTTATATAGGAGGAAAGTTATGAAAAACAGTGACAACTTATAGGGGGCGTCAAGAAGTGGGTAAGAGATGGATGAGAATACTGATGAGAGTGGAGTGAACGGAGAAACGAGCATGAGGGAGAGGATGCAAGTTAGTGAGATAGAAAATGACTATTGACTTTACATATAAATTCTTGGAGATTATATCTGTCGGGAAAGCAAGTAAATGGAAGGGAATTCCACAGGCGGGAAATGCGAGAAAAGAGACACAGGGAAGCCACATTGCGCCTTTGAGAATGTGACTGTATTCCAGCTGCCAAGTCGGGATCTATCACATTACAGATTCTGGATTTTGTCAATAACACATAGGTGGATAGCAGAAGCACCCGACCAGATATGACAGCAGTATTCAATACACGAGCGGATGGTAGATTTATATATGTGCAGGATTGTTTCAGGCGGAAAAAAACTCCTGGCCCTTCAGAGAGAACCGATTTTCTTAGCAGTGGATTTAGTGATGGATTCAATATACTTATTCCATTTGCATAAGAAGTAAAGAAAATCCCTTTAAAGATTAAAGGAAGCAGAAGTAAATATGTATGCGTTTATTTATCACACACACACACACACACACACACACACACACACACACACACACACACACACACACACATATATGAAAAATATGTATGCGTTTATTTATCACACACACACACACACACACACACACACACACACACACACACATATATATATATATATATATATATGAAAAATATGTATGCGTTTATTTATCACACACACACACACACACACACACACACACACATATATATGAAAATATGTATGCGTTTATTTATCACACACACACACACACACACACACACGCGCGCACACACATATATATATATATATATATATATGAAAAATATGTATGCGTTTATTTATCACACACACACACACACGCGCACACACACACACATATATATATATATGAAAAATATGTATGCGTTTATTTATCACACACACACACACACACACACACACACCACACACACACACACACACACACACACACATATATATGTATATGAAAAGAATAAGTAAAGAGCAAATAAATCATTTTAAATCATTCGTCTTGAATAAATCTCTGAAGAAGCTTCTTAAAACACTGATAATCTAAGAGTACAATTAAACAACATTTCTTTGAAAAACATAACCACGTAGGAAATATCAGACAGATTTTAGTCAACAGTACAATAATCCTCACTTATACACATATTAAAAAAAACCTTCAGATATTGGAGGTCATCTACATCTAAATCCAAACAACCCACACTTAATAAAATACGTTTAAATCTGGTCATAGTACATTACATTGCATCGAAATATATGGTTCTGTTATCAATTTCGAGCTCTCACGCAATGTGACGTCATAGAACCGCATTACAAATATGCGAACTGCGTTTGCTATTTTTGGTAACTATTGCCGTTGCTTAGCGGAATTTTATGTCAACACTGGATAAAATCGTCGCTGATGGTGGATGTTTTTGTGTTAACATCCTTGTAACCTTTCTCTGAAGATGGCCCATGTGAGCCGAAAGCTTAGAACCAACTTCATAAAAAATATACAAATGTTGGAGAATTTTTGCCTTTATTTTCAACTGAAATTAAAGCCAAAATACGATGTTTAGAACGGCTCATGATTAAACATAATAGACATTCATTGTCTCTTATATTTAACAGTATGTGTTTAGAAAAAATATATATGCGCGCATATGTGTATATGGATATAAGTTAGTGTACATAGGTGGGATAATTTGTTGGGTTACGCATACATACGAATCCATGGAATTAGAAGTGGGAGGTTAATGATTTGGTGGTCAACATCTTCGCGACTGGTCTGGATACCCCCAACTGACATGACGCCAATGCCTCTGTCCTGACTCATTTTTCCTTTTCCTTTTTTCTTTTTTCTTATTTTTTATTTTTCTTTTCAGTTAAAGGAAATGCTTATACCGGCAAAAATTTTTTGTACCAAATGGAACGAATATTGTGTGGTCTGATGAAATGAGCTAACTTAGCTCATTGAAATGAATTATAATTTATAACCAATTTAAATGACGTGCTGAGTTTTTCCTTTATAAATATCATATTGCACTGGATAACATCCATAGAGCTCTTTATATAGATATAACCTTAACATTTTATATTAAGTTGATCTTGTTGAATTATCCTCGCCGTTTACGGACTGGACATATATATATATATATATATATATATATATGTGTGTGTGTGTGTGTGTGTGTGTGTGTGTGTGTGTGTTACGGAAATTAATGAAGATTAACGAAATGGCTATAAACAACCGACAATTTGAAATTATTTGTTTGAACATTATTTTTGATCGATACTGGTATTTAACGTGTGTCACTCAGCAGGATTTGAATCTGCGATCCCTATCAGCATGAGGAAAGCCACCTATTGATCTGGCGCGTCTTAGACCTCTCGACCACGAATGGCCAACAGTCTAAATGAAGTCAAATCAAGTCTATATAATGCAATTTTCGATTCACACAAAGAACCATATCTGCACTTAAATGTATTGTAATGTCAACAAATGTAAGCATGTTACGGAAATTAAGGAAGATTAACGAAATTGCTATAAATAACCGACAATTTGAAATTATTTCTTTGAACATTAATTCGATTATCGATTTTCAATATTTATCGGGGGTACCTCTACACAAAACCTAGCTAAGTACACTCGCAGACGCTTATAGTACAACTGCGTACATTTTCAAGAAAATCGGTTCAGCCGTTTCGGAGTCTATAGGTAACGGACACACGCACTTGCGCATACACACACATACACACAGAGAAAAAGTTCCATTTATAAATAAGTTTATATATATATGCCGAGTTGCTAGAATAGGAAATATTTCTTTAATAACCAAAAGCAATTTTTTATATTTTGAACAACAGTAGTGATTTATTCCTTGTTTCCTGTTTATTCGGTTCCTTCTAAAATCTACTACAACTCTATAATGTTACAATCTTCGCTTAAAATCTGAAAATTTTATTTGTTATTCAATTTTTTTTCCTAAGTAAGAGTATATAGATGGCTTACATTTCTGTCCGGTCTGTTAAACAAGAACAGAAGTTTATCTACTGTTTCCTGTTTAAGATTGGGTTTCCGGTTATCTCTCCAATCTTTTCGTTCTCTTACATTTCCAGTTAACTCTTGCGCCTTAGTGGCATTATTACCTTGCTTTCACTTACTCTGTCACTCTCTTACTCAAGTGGCTCTTAGTCCTTGTACAGGGTGAACATAAATACAATATTGCATTGTAGTTATTATATTTATCGATGGATAAGATGCATTTTTCTAGAATGAAATCATTCATCAAGAAAATTTCAAATACTCTCCATGCGCTAATATTTTAAATAGGACATTGACTACTAAAGGTTTGAAACCGGATTAGGATTAATTGAAGTGGATTTAAATATTAAAAATATCAGTTAATATATATTTTATATTCTGGAGAACATGGTCCTTTAAATCCAACCTCATATTATTTGATCGTTCTATTCCCTTTAATGCTACTTAGACGCTACTCTTTCGACCGTTGTCTGAAAAATACCTAATAAATAAAAAGGTTTTCTGTGTTCCACTGTTTCTTCACACGTGTTTATCTTGATTCAGACTTCTCTATATCGAAACGTATACTATTTATCCTGTATAATTCTTGGCTGATATTTCCTGGAGTTTACACCTATATGTGAAAATGTTGCTTCGCCGGATATGCAGTTGAGAGACTGCGAAGATAAGAAGGCTGAAATTTGACATCAACTTTTGTATTAATTAAAAAGATCAATGTTATATAGAGAACAAAAGAATGACGAAAAAAATATATGCTTTGAAGGCAGTGAACTTTTTTCCACGTGGTTGAAAATAAATATGTGAAAAAAGGCCGAAGTCTAAATGCATAGAGACAATTTAGTAATATACATTTCAGTATGTTTGGAAAATTCATTTTAAATTTACAACCTATTCTCATAAATGTCATAAGGTGTGGCTGAGGATTGAGAGACCCAATTTAGCTCAGTGCAGTGCTAAACCTGAGCTAAGAGTGATCACTTATAACATTAAACGCAATATTAATTTTTAATATCAATACATATAATGATAATATACGCGCTAAAATGTCTGCCCACTTCTACCGAGCGCCCATAGCTCAGAGGTAGAATCGCCGACTGACTCCAATTCGGTCGGGTTTCAATCCTGGGTCAAAAGAAATTGGAGTCTAAACCGTACTGATGAGCTGTGATACAGCGAAACAGATCTGTCTGCGGATGACTATATATATAGTTAGTAATTTTATTTTCTTAAAAATCTTTTTAGCTTTCCAACAACAAATTCCATATCGTTCCCTTCTAAAATAAATTATTTAGAGAGGCTTGCAATTTATACATATTTGGCACATAAATATTATAATAATTTACTAATCCAAAGAATGAGTGTAGAATCACTATATTTGGTCAGGGAGGCATTTCTTTAATGGTATTTAATCGAATGACATCTGGTTTTCTTCTTTTTTTCGTCAAGTATCTGACCTAAATTTTTAATCTTGTCCATAAAGAACTAACATTTCTGTTTACTGACTTTGAACTCGTCATCATGTCGACTCTAAAATTTTTGCTGAATTAGTTTTACGTGCTGTATTTTCGTAGCAATCTTAATAAGTATGTTATCTATGTAAGCGTCAGTACCGTCTATTCTAGCTAACATCGTATACATTATTTGCCGGAAAATACCTGGGGCTACATTCAAACCAAATTTAATCTTTCAGTCTTGTAGAGTCCTTTATGTTTATTAAGAGTCAAATAATTCTGGTAATCCACATCCACTTCAGTTTGGAGTTATGCCTCACACAAGCCAATCTTTAAAAATTACAAAAATTTGGCAAATATATCCTTTGGGGTTGGTAGGGAATATTCTTGTGAGAAGAGGTAGTCATTTAAGACAATTGAAAAATCTACACATAAACAAATCTTGTTATTTTTCTTTGTGATAAATATAAATAGCGTGGCTCATTCAGATTAATTTATTTTTTCCAATTATTTCACGGTTTTCTAACCTATTTAGTTCGTTGTTAATACAACAAAAGTTTTTGGCTTAAAAACTAGCATCGCATTTAACACTCTAGGGCCATTCGTATCATAAAGTGGGGGATCAGTTCTATATTGTTATGAAGTAATAAACAGATCCCCCACTAATTACTACTTAACCCTCTAGGGCCATTCGTATCATATTTGATACAGTATTTCCCTATAAGGAAACATTTGGTATTCATTGACTGAGCAGTCAGTACTGCTTTCATTTGAAATTTATAAAATATTTCTCTTAAAAAATTTTTCAGGAAAATATTTCTTTCGAGGCTTGTTTTCATACTGTATCAAATATGATACGAATGGCCCTAGAGGGTTAATAATCTCTTTGCCTTAATACATTTTCCTAACTCATCTGACAAAATATTCGGTAATTTATTTTTTCTAGCTTACTTAGTGTTCCATTAACTGTAATATGTTGTCTCTGTCAAACAATGCATTTTTTCACAGGATGACTTAACCGGTTAATTCTACAAATAAAATAATTCTAGCTTATCGGCGCCGAGTAAATTCGAGTTTTAATTTTTAATATGCAATCTTTTTTTTTTAGTTTCACCTGCAAAAGCGATGTTACACTTAATTTTCCAAAGAAAAATTAATTTCTTGCCCAATATTCTGCCTCTAATTTTGTCAGTTTTTTGCAAGTTGCGCCTTCCTATTATGTTCCAAGATACTTTATTTATAATAGTAATATCGTTGCCAGTGATTAATTGAAATATCACTGCACTATTATTCATTTTTACTGTCACGAATTTCTGTTACTTGAACTTTGAAGTCTTTTACCTGTTAGCATTGCTTTCAGTAAATTAGTTTCTGTATTTCTTTTCGATTTTGCTTTTGGGAGCTATTTTTCCACAATTAAACCACTTTTTTGTTTTAAATGAACAGTTCTTCATGAAAACATGTCACAGTCATAACATGGCTTGAATTTCGCAGGATTTGTATTTCGGATTTTTCCTTTTGGTCGTACTGTCATATTTCCTGACTTCCTTCTGATTAGTTGTACTTCTGACGTTGCTATTTTTTTCAATTTTTGCTGTATTTTTGCCATTCTCACTCAAATTTCTGCAGACTTAACTTTGAATTCTTTTTATATTTTGTAAGACTTCGAGAGCGTATTTCCGCATCGTTGCTTGATGTTAATACATTTAAAGAAGATTAGAGGCTTAAATCTATCTATTTCAAATTTCTCACACTCACAATTGACTTTACAAGATTTTCATGTTCGTCCTGATTAAGTTTCATGCACTGCCAACGAGTATTAAAATATGAGTTCTTTTCACCAAAACCTTTGATAATAACGTGAATTTAGTTTAATGACAATTTTATCGAGTTTTCAGCAAATGAATTTCTAATATTTTTCATGTTCAGCGGGGTACAATTTTCTTAACAGAAGACGGAGCTTCTTTTTATTCCAATCATTTTTTACCTTCTTTTTAAAAATTTCTCCCGTAGCTTTGAAGTATGATATGAATTTTACTTTTTGGGGGAAGTACTAAAATTCACTAATTGAATTGGTGACTGTGTTTGGTGAAAATTAATTTGATATATTGTCTTTTCTTTGGTTTTTAAAGAATTGCCTTTATTTTTTCCTGTATTTTACTGTAATAGTGTCATTTGTAATTTTTGCTGTTGCTAAATAATTACATTCCATAGTGTATTATTTTCGCACAACTTCGAAGAAGTATTCTTTTTCTTTTTCATGTGAATTCAAGTTCTCCATCGCTACTGTTATGTTAGGTGTGTGTGTGAGAGAGAGAGAGAGAGAGAGAGAGAGAGAGAGAGAGAGAGAGAGAGAGAGAGAGAAACAGACAGACAGGAAAAATCTTTTTTCGTGTGAGTTCTTATCCTCTTCCCCACTGTTATGTATTTGTTGCGTTGAACGAAGATTATACAATCAAGAAATAAAGACTCTTGAAGACAACAATTTTTGCAGAAATCTGTAGTTCGCTTATGGCTAGCATTTCTTGTAGTTGCCTCATAACTGTCTACTCATTGTCTACCTTGACAATTCTCGGTATCAGTATGTTTACATCTCCATAACAGTCAATAAACACAATATATTTTGCATCCCATAAAACTGAGGCGACAAACTTCCTAGCAGATGAAATGACTTTAACTTTCTTTAGACCTGGCGAGGAGAGGGTTTTTTCGCTGCATGAATTATATCATTGTCTCTGACTCAATGTGATGAACCCAACACTGATGCTTGCTTAAAAAACGTTTAAGAAAACGAGTTTAATCTGCTTCAAACAATGTCAAATTTTTCCCGCACTGTGATCAAACTGCTGCGCTTTTAATCAGGTATCAGAAATCGTTGCACGCCCTGAGCAGAAACTTTTGTCATGCCAAGATACTTGCGCAAAATATTCTCAACTCTCTCTCGCTTTATAATTCTAGCACTGGATATTTGATTTATAGATAATCGTTTGTTATCAATTACCGTGAAGTGAATACGATATCTGTGCTGGCATTTCCAGGACGTTTAAACTTTGGCCCTTCTGGAAGACTTTGCCTCCCCATCCTAAATTTCCTGTCCACTTTTGTACTATTGATAAAGCTAGAGTGTCATAAGCTAAAGCCAGCATAAATGTCTTGGTGGGGGGGGGTGAAACGTCTGCGTTAATGTCTGGGGAGAGGCTAAACGTCACCGTTAATGCGGGGGGAAACATCAGCTTGAATGTCTTGGGGGGCTAAACGTCAGCGTGAACGTCTTTGTGGGTAAACGCCAACGTGAATGTCTGGGGGTGGTCTGAACGTCAGCATGGATGTATTTCGTGGTGGGGGGTCTGAACGTCAGCATGGATGAATTGGTGGTAAACGTCAGCGTGAATATTTGGGGGAGCTAAACGTCGGCGTCAATGTCTTGTGGGTGACTAAACGTCAGCATGAATGTCTGGGAGCTAAACGTCAGTGTGAATGTCTTAGGGGAGAGTCAACGTGGATGTCTTAGGGATGCTAAACGTCAGCGTGAATGTCTTGGAGCGTGGGGGTAAACGTCAGCGTGAATGTTCTTAGGCGCTAATCCCTTTTTGCAGGTACTTGGTCTTACTACAATGCCAAATTTTCCCCATTTTCAAGATAAGTTGCTACTAGATACAGTTTAAGTAATCTTTGAACAAATGTCAGTTTATCTCGAAAGAAATAACACAGTTGTTTATAAGAAAAGTTGAAATTAGTGTCTGCATGATTTCAATGGTTTAACATAATTCATTAATGTATGTACATAGCTCGTTTGCAGGGAATATTGGTGTTTGATACGAAGGTGCTTTAGACCGTTTCGCCAAAGCAAGATCTACTCAATTCAGCATGGATCAATTACGACCGAAAATAGAGCGAAGGTTCGAACACTGTCGGGTTATTCATTTTTCCTTTATTAAGGCGTCCGAGTGAATAGGCTGGCCATCTAATTCCCACATTTAAAAACAGTATTTTCATAATAGTAAGAATTAATATCAGATTAAAAATGAACATCTATTAATTCCTTAGAAATTACTTTGTTGACATTTCGGATACGAAAATAAGGTTAGAAAATATGGACAGTTGTTCAGATATGAGTTTTCGAGGAGGCCTGTACGAGAAGATATTCATTCACTAAAAGGGCACCAATTCAATCTTTCTGCGTTGTGAAGCTCTCAAACGCAAGCTGAATTAGTCGGTGATTTTCCTTACAAAATGGGACGTAAATTCAATACTTTTCTTTATTAGGCCTCAAGAGATCGGTAGACGTAATTCATTTTCCTTCGAAAGAACTTCGACGTTTACATGGGCACCCCTTAAAATATAAACTCTAGAATTAGAATTATATACATTCACACACACACACACACACACACACACACACATATATATATATATATATATATATATATGAGGTAACCCGAAAAGGTCTATCCGTTTTTTGATTAGTCATTGAATGAGGTTGAAATATATACGAAATACGTGTAGCAAGTGTTTACAAATTCAGACAACCGGAAGTGGGAACATCAGACGTTATAAAAACACGCGCACCGTGCCCGGCAGGCCTTTAAAGGTCTCGTTCGAGGCTGTTTGCTTTATGACATCAAAGTGGGCTTATCAGCAATTGCATCAAGTCTCCACATATGTCAAATATTTGGAGATAGTGCTGTGGATGAACATGCTGCAAGGCGTTGGTTTCAAAAATTCAAGTCGGGAGATTTATCTCTCCATGATGAGACTCGCAGTGGACGACCATAGGTCTTGAATGACGGAGTCCTGAAGGCGTCCATTGAAGAGGACAGTAGTCTAACGTGTGGTGAACTTGCAAGACAGTTCGACGTTTCCGATGAAACTGTTAGACTTCACCTGCACCGCCTAGGTAAGACGTACAAACTGAGCAAGTGGTTTCCGGCAACGCTGTTGGACAACGAGTGGCAGCCTGGGTATCGCTGCTTTCTCGGCACCGTACAGCATCCTTATTCAATCGAATGCTTACCAGTGATGAAAATTGGGTTCTGTACGAAATTCCCACGCGTTCCAGACATTGGTTGTCTCCTCAGGATGCTGACCCTCACACCGCAATACCACCTATACACCCACGCAAGATTATGCTTTTTGTCTGGTGGGTAGGTCGTTATGTGGTTCATTATGAACTGCTACCCACGTGCCAAACGGTCACTGGAGACCTATACTCGCAGCAATTGAAACGTATGCAACAGGTATTGCGCCAGCAGGAGCCAGCACTGATTAATCGGATAGGTGTGCTTTTCCTCCATGACAATGCCAGGCCGTATATCGCGCGAGGGTTCAGGGATATCATACAGCAACTTGGGTGGAAGACTTTGTGCCATCCACCTTATTCACCTGATCTTGCGCCATCCGATTACCACCTCTTCCACTCCCTGGATAATCATCTTCGTTGGAAATCCTTTACCAATGAAGCAGATTTGCGCAAAGCCCTCACGGACTTCTTTGTGACAACCTCCCCCCCGCCCCGAGTTCTACCTGAGGGCATTGAACAGCTGGAGACACGTTGGCAAAATGTGCTGGATGCCGATGGTGATTACTTCGAAGACTAAATATAAGTTACACATACTGTGAAGCGTTTTTTTCCTTTAAAAACGGACAGAACATTTTTGGTTACATTGTACGTATATATATATATATATATATATATATATATATATATATATATATATACATGTCTGTGTGTGTGCGTGTGAAGCAGCTCGGTGGCATTGAGGCTTACCTTGCCAGAAATCTCAATACTTGTATCCGCCATTTTATAGAATACATTATCCAGTAGAAAATCATCTTGTACAGAAAATGATGAATAACATTGCGTCATTCAGACGAATCAACTGAATCATTGTCTTTTTTCAAAGGACAGCATTCTACTTTTTTTCTTATTCAGGTTAATATTAGCAAATATAAAGTTACAACCAACTTAATAATTTTGGAGAATGGCCCAATTTGACATCAGGAAGGCATTATCTATAAGTTATATTTATTGTCTGAAACTTAGTGTTTCTCACTTTCGGAATTTGGATTCTATGAATAAAATTAGAGACACTGCAAATGAGAATAATTCTGCTGTGATAACAAAGAAGTATATTTACTAACTAAAA
Source organism: Ascarosepion bandense (assembly GCA_037127315.1). Classification (NCBI taxonomy): domain Eukaryota; kingdom Metazoa; phylum Mollusca; class Cephalopoda; order Sepiida; family Sepiidae; genus Ascarosepion; species Ascarosepion bandense. The sequence goes on from JBBBDQ010000335.1 coordinate 4,006,173, forward strand.
GCCGATGTGGTTTACAAAATGTTTAAAGCCAACAAAACAGACCGTATTTAGAAATATCCTTTTCCCAAATTGGCAACTAGAGATACATTCTACTTCAGATGCTAGTTGTTCGTCTTTATTGTTCGTTCTGTGAAATCTTCAAAAAGCAAAAGTTCTAGATGCCCACAAACCTGGTCATAGACATGTTAATCGTCTTATTACTAAAGTACTCTGCTAGCACGTCTATTCCAGAAATTTTGAGAATATTTGATTTCGCAAGTGGCTGTAATGGACACAACCATAATCATGCTATGGGGCCTTTTTACCAGTAGTAATTAATTCACGATCGTTTTGCTAAGATGATTCAGAGACTCCCTGCGAGTAAGGCACAGTCGTCTATCATGTAACAGAATTTTCTATATTAGTAAAGTTCAAAGAAGAAAATCGTTACGATGTCGACTACGTAGGCTGGCTGAGAAGTTTGATGCGATATTTCAAGAGATATTTTAAAATTTTCTTTAATTCCGCCATCACACATAGGGATGGCACAGTTGTGCCAGAATCTGTAACTTGTAGTGACTAGAAAATTTGGGCAAAACTAATTTTAAGTTAACCAAATTTCACATCCCGGTTGTTCTCATAATCAAGGGGCTTCTTCAGTAAACAAATAACTGAGTTACGATACGTAATATATCTAACGAACTATCACTTTCATGAGGTTTAGACATTTAAGAGCAATCTACAATCAACCGCAGAGATGAGTAAAAAATGTTATTCTTTGAGGCCATTAAACATATGGCAGCGAATCCTGGACAGTGTCCTCAAAGATGAAGAAGAGATTGAAGCAACAGAAAAGAGGTTCTATAGCCATGGTTCCCAACCCCGGATGTAATGGATGTTGAGTTCAGGAAGAGGCAATCAGCTTATAATTTCACACTGTGCCCTTGGAATGAAGACCAAGAAACGTAGCAGACTTCACGTGGCAATCGACGCCCGAACAGTCCTTTTAGTCACAAAGCCAAGAATAAATAAACTGGCACAGGCATTACAAGCTCAACACTCACATTAAGAATCACGGCTAGATTACGGCTACTATATTTCTGATTATTATAGATTGGTACTATTGTATTGAATAATTTCCGTTAACTTTGTCTGTTTTTGATGTATGAAAATATACTTACTTCTTTTCCTATATTACGGGTATTTGTTCATTGGGGTAATGGATAATAGTGAAATTGTATTTTGGAGTAATCGCAGCAAAAATGTTGGTAACCTATGTTCTATAGAAAGATACTGAGGATACTATGAGCCGAACATGCGAGCAACAACGAGGTTTTGGAGAGAACAAAAAGAAAACTTATATATAACATCAGGAATAGGTAGTTATGGTTTTTGCGTAAAGTGGAAGGACGGCTTGGAAAATGACGGAAGAAATCAGCGCGTAACATGGTTGGTCAGCTTGAGCAAATAGATGGCAGAATAGGGATTGAGGAAAACAACAAACAGACAAAATTTATTAAGACCTAGAAGGGTCAGGAAGATGAGAAGTGCCATGACTGTTCACGTCTTGAAGAGGCACGGCAAATTGACGAAAACTTAACTCAGTATCTCAGGCTTTGTCGTCTTGTGACATGAAGGATAAGATTCACTGTCCTTTTGTGTGCTTCTGATGTTCAATAGAATCTGATACTCACAAGCCATAAAAGGGAAAGAGAGAGAAAGAGAAGGGAAAGCAACGCGTAACAGACTTGACAGGCTTGAGAGTGTGGAGAACAAAACGGGGTTTTGGTGGAGTAACAGGGGAAAGAACCTCCAGGGATAGGGAGACGTGGAAGGACATGATCGCCTACGTCCTGAAGGACATGGCACATAGAAAAAGAAGTTCAATGAAAAATGACCTTTCTTTGAAATATGCATTTTCTCTTGTCTACCATCGTTAGGTTTCATCCTAAACAAACCCAATTCAAATGTCGTTGAGGACTAACTTGGAATAAAAAATGTAACTACATTATTTTAGCCAAGAACATATTCCTTATACACTTTTTTAAATGTGTAATGTAGAATTATAAATATTATATATTTTAGAAAATAAATAATTTCATTTCTTTGTGGCTTTAAGACAGACTCTTTAGAAAGACAAATCACCAGTTGATGATCTTTATTTTCTAAAGTAAATAATTCTTATAATTTTACAATTCATTGAGAGGTTATCTAGAAACACGTTATCCAAATTCCAAGAATACGAAATAAAGAAGTAATTTTAAATTTTACAAATTACAAAGAAGAACATTCTTACTCATATATTTTATTTCGATTCGGATTTTAAAATGTTTTCGTTATTCTATTTGAGTTCTTGTAAAAGAAGTCAATTTTTTAATAATTCTTAACACATATTAATGTGACGAAATGAGAGAAAAATGTTTAAAGAGAGAATACTTTCGCTGTTAGTAGATTTTTATAGAAATAATTTTCCAAGTTTTTAAAATGGTTAAAAAACAAGTAAAAAAAAAATTAAAAAAATTATATTTTTTTTAAAATTACAAAAATACTTTGGTGATCACAAAAGGGAGAAAAATAAAATAAAATGAAATAAATAAAACAAAATAATTTAAAAAATGTATATATAAATACACAAAATAAAGTAAAATAAAATACAAGAAGTATACACACATAAACACGCACACATGACACACTAGTCATAAAAAGCCCTCTTCCACTTTGGCAAAAGTCAAACTAACGGTCAGCTCAGCACATACTTAGATAAACCACATATTAAAGCAGACTGATACCATCAGAACAGAAAAAGGTCCCAACTATCAATCACACATATATAAATATAATAAACACACATACATACATGCTCTAGTACACACACACACACACACACACACACACACACAAACAAACAAACAAACACATGCGCGCGCAATCACTACAATTAACGACAGCAGCAGCAGCAGCCAGGAATGAACATTCGTTGAAAGACACGGATTAGAACACAAGCTGCTCTTCCACCATTCTGAAGATGAGATTTTACTCTCGAAATATTAATGTACAATAAATAGGTAATACCCAACAACTTCTTTACCTTCCTTTATTTTACTAAACGCATTATGACAGCCTTCAAAACCTAACCATAATCCTACAATCGATTTAGCGCATATATTCTTTTTGGTAATTTCTCATTTTCTTTGTCCAACATCTTCTTAAGCTGTTTATTAGTTTTCAAGTTCTGATCTACTCCACATGTGGCTTTTTCTTTTGAGCTCAAAATCTCTTTTTAAAACTATTTGCAAAACGTTTATTGAACATGCTTGCACTTAATATACCCTTATCAAAAGTCATTCATTGCTGAGATTCCATTGTACGTTTTCTCTAAATAATCATAGCGTAAAGAGTGTCACATATTCATTTTCGACTCCATCATCATTTCACCTAAATAACTTATAATTATCAATTTTGTGTAAATGAATCTTACAAAATAAGCACCTAAAATGAATACAGATATAAATACACTTTTTAAAAATTCAAAGATTTTACTAACGTTCTACAAAACATGACGCCCGTAAAATTTTGAATTAACCTAACATCTACTTCAGTTGGAATGTAAATTAATCACAGAGTTAAAATCACTGTATTTTTACATGACTGATTAAGCACAGCCATTTATAAGTTAAAATTCAGTTTTAAGAAATAATTTTATTAAATTTGATTTTTTTAACGTTTCACCCCAAGTAAGGCGGTAGCGCCATTGATGCGTAGGGGGCTACGTAAGAGAGAAATATTAGATAGGAGAAGAGTAAAGAGAAAGACGAACCAGTTACAGGATGTGCCAGAGAAAGGAGCAAGAGAAGGATGGGAATACAGGTGTGATGACAGTTGCAAAGGTAGAAAGAAAGGAAAAGATATACAGGGTGATGTAGAAAGAACTGATGTCAAGTGGTTAAGAGATGGATATTGACATTGCATTTAAATTCCTGGAGGTTGTAGCTGTCAGGAAGAGATTCCAAAAGGCTGGAAGTGCGAGGAAAGAAGCTGATGAAGTAGAATTGTCGGCTGCATTTGGTTGATCTAACTGTGAATGGGTGAGACCAGTTGCCAGTCTGGTTGCACGAGTAAACTCATGTGACAGGGGCACCAGTGACTTAAGTTCGTCGGAGCAGAAGCCATGAAAATGTTTGTAGAATAGACAGAGGAAAGCCACATTCCGTCGGTGGGAAAGTGGCTGGAGTCGAACCACCAAGTCGGTACCTTGTTAATAGGAAGAAAAGGAAAGAGAAAGAGGAAAAACTTGTACACTTGTAGAAATAAAAATCAGAAGTTCTATGGTGTTCTTTAGAATTTTTTGTGACAGTAATTTACAAAATACTGAACTTGGAATTGCTAATACAGAAAATGATATGCGATAAAATGGTATTAGCAGCAAGAAACAAAATTTACAGTTTAATAAAGAAAAGAGATAAGCGTTGTCATGAATAAGAAATCGGAGGGCCGATTTTAAATTCCAATTGAATTCGTTGCATTCACTTACGCCGCACAAATACCATTGGAAAAGGTATTAACCCATCTCTTTTTCCTTCATGGTTTGAATAGTAGAACAGATCGGGTTCTATATCCTTGTTTGAAAACTAGTCTCCCGCAAAAAGAAATGGCAACCTATTGAGTGAAAATATTCTACCCTGTCAATCATGTCTCTTTCGAGACATAATCGCCCAAGCGAGTATCACATATGACACTTAACTGACTGACTGACTGACTGAATAACGAAAACCAAACATAAGAACATCACATATTTATACAAGCAACACAAGATTCTAGTTGCGAATCTGACGGAAATAGGTGGTTCTTTTCAAAGATTTGTTAGAAATAAGAAATAATATTTAATTTATTTTTTATTTGTCAATTGTCGAAACTACACAAATCAGGATACTTCGGATTACCACGCAAAGCCAACAAAGGAAAAGAAGCAAACCTCAAAAGATCGCTGAGGAAAAAATCCCTGGCAACGTAAACAAAAAACAAAACAGTTTAAAAAAAGACGCACTACCAAATGAAGAAGACACATTGTAGCTAACCGGCAGAAAGGGCGAAATATCACTCGAGAACTTCAGTCATAAACCAGACGAGGGCGTAGAGCACCGAAAACTTGTCCACAAATTCACTAACAGTTAAGGACTCGACAACAATCGACAAATAATAAAATAATTAAAAAATGCTGTTAAAAAAAGAATATGAATACATTGAAAAATATTTAATAAACTATTGCTTATTATATTAAAGTACGTATATTTTGGCAGCGTCTTTTCTTTTAAGCAAGCTGTGTTAAACTTGAGAAACAACATAGTCTTATAAATTTTATTTTCTTTTGAAGTTTTTCATATTTTCTGATTAGATTTTTCATTTCAGAATTATATTTGCATAAAAATTGTCCAAAAGTTGTCCTAGGACTTACGAACGTCATCGTTCATCATTAGGGATTATATTTCAGTTTAGACATCAAATATTACCTTGTAGCAGGAACAGTGTTACAACATTTTAAAAGAAAATAAATAATTTAATTAAATTAAATTAAATATATACATGTCTGTTAAACAGGTTAAGAGGCTCATCCCTTGTTCCCTGTTTAGGATGTGGTTTCCAGCTTTCTCTTTTCCAATCTTTTCACTATTATGTAGCCCCCTGCACATCAGTGGCGTTACCGCCTTGCTCGGGGTGATACGATTAACAAAATATCTATGAACAGCAATCTGTTCTAATCTACTTAGAGATTCTCAGCATATATCTGATAGTTTATATGATTAGATGTAATACTACAGCAGAACTATCGGACATTGACAGGCGTTTCGGTATATAAATTGTAAACAATAAAATTAGATTACTTAAAAAATTAAATTATTTTAAAAGATACAGAAAAGTGATATTGACACTTAGAAGCAAAGAGTTACTGAAACTGAAAGAGAATGAGAAAACTTTAAAAGAACCAGACATATCTCAGTGTTCTTGACAGGCTCCAAAAGAGAATCAGTAATGTGATAGATACCGACTTGGCGGCTCGACTCCAGCCACTTCCTCACCGACGGAATGTGGCTTCCCTTTGTCTGTTCTATAAATACTTTCATGTCTTCTGCTCCAACGAACTTAAGTCACTGGTGCCCCCGCCAGATGAGTTTACTCGGGCAACCAGACTGGCAACTGGGTCTCACCCATTCACAGTCAGATTAACCAATTGCAGACAACAATTCTACTCCTGCAGTTTCTTTTCTTGCAGTTCCCGCGTGTATAACTCGTTTCCATATTCTTGCTTTCCTGACGGCTACAACCTCCAGGAATTTAAATGCAATGTCAATACTCATCTCTTAACAACTTGACTCTAGTTCTTTCTTCACCACCTCCTATTCCTTTCATTTCTCTCCACCTTTGCAACTGTCATCACACCTGTATTCCCATCCTTCTCTTGCTCCTTTCTAACCGGTTCGTCTTTCTCTTCACTCTCTTCTGTCTAATCTTTTTACTCTCATGTAGCCCCCTAATCTTTTTACTCTTATGTAGCCCCCTAATCTTTTTACTCTCATGTAGCCCCCTAATCTTTTTACTCTTATGTAGCCCCCTAATCTTTTTACTCTTATGTAGCACCCTGCATATCCGTGGCGTTACCTCCTTGCTCGGGGTGATACGATTAAAAAAATCCAAAGGCACAAATAAATAAATAAATAAATAGCAAAGAAGATATCGGATTTTGGCGGAGGGGTTACAATATAGAGGAAGGAGATATTACGAAGAACCGATGAAGAATCCAATCCTATACAGAAAGCAACGGATAATCTTCTACTCCTGTTCAAAAAACAAGGAAGAAGTATGAAATGAAAATGTTATAAAAAAAATCACAAGAATATAAATTTAATAATATGATTAATAATGGATGTCTATTACGAGTAAATAAAAACCTGCAAGCTGTCCTGTGCACGACGGAAAACTGCATCTAGCAGCAAGGCCTCTGATAAGGTTGTGAGGAGCATGGAACTACCTCTTAATTGCAGTTGTTCTCAGGTCCACGCTGACCCGTAGTGGTAGCACCTGTTAGGGTCCCAGCTATGGGCAAATAGTTAATCCCCAAACTGGGGTCAAAACACTATGAAAATATAAAAATACACTTTCAGGGAAATATATACATAAAAACGACTTTTATAGAAATTATATACATTTTTGAAAGAAAAATATTACCAACAATAAATTTTTCAAGAAAAAATATTACCATTACACATTTTTGAAAGAAAAACATTATTCTCAGCAAAACATTTTTGAATAGAAAACTAGAAAACATTTTCAGTTTTCTAAAATAAAAAAGAATAAAAACAAAAAATTTTCATTAAAATCTGACTAAATCAACCTTCTCACTATAACCGAACATTAAAAAATACATTAAAACCCCACCTTTTTGACATTAAATAACCAGTTGATATGCATTTAAACAAAACTCAAACACAAAATTCTGCAAGCAAAAGATGTTCTTTGTGATTTCTTTTTTTTAAATCAAGTCCTTTTCAAATTACATCAATTTTTCCACAATGTTGAAATTTCGATACATTCATTTCAAATACGGTTATCCACTAAAATAACGTTGAAAATAATAAAAGTGTCGGTTTAAAGATAATCCAATTAATTCTTTAGAAATTGCTATGGTTACGTTTCAAATATGAAACAGAAGTGATATCTGAACGAGGAATTGTGCATTCCTTAAAAGGTCGAATTGAACTTTACTGGCCGGGAAGCGAAAGGTTTGACGCACTTCGAATTCATCAGTGGTTTCTGCTGTAAAGGGGAAACAGGTTTTTTTTATTAAGTCTTTTTGTGATATTTTTTTTGAGTGCGTAAGCTGATAAAAGTCATACACAATGTCGAAAGTAAATAAAATCAGCTGGTATCAATATCAATCAAGAATATCCATATTATATAGGTTTTGATATAATGAAAATATATACTTATAATTTTCGTAATAAACGCAAACGTTATAAAATTTAGTTCACTCTAAAAACTACAAAATGTAACAAATAAAACATACAATTCTACTAATTCTACTACTGCTACTACTACTACTACCACTACTACTACTACTACTACTAATAATAATAATAATAATAATAAGAAGAAGAAGAAGAAGAAGAAGAAGAAGAAAAAAAAGAAAAAGAAGAAAAAGTGAAAAAATAAGGGAGGAGAATATCTTTTTAGATGGATTTAAAACTAACTATTATTTACCTTTCCTTGATATCTTAAAAATATGTAATAACGATAAGTTGGAATTTAGAGTTTGCCGTAAATCTTCCAACAAAAACGAACTTAATAATTTTTATTCCCATCACAACAAAATAATTAAATGTGGTTTAATTATAGGTTTCTACCTGAGAGCACTCAGAATATGCAGCTATAATTATTTATCTGAAGAAGAGAGAAGTATTGAACGAACATTTAAAATTATCCACTACCCACACCATTTTATCCTCAACGCCAAAAAACATTCTCATAGAATACACAAAACCATATACCTCAAAATCACACAAATTTCATAATACTACCTTCTAACACTTCTTCATATGAAATCTCAAATAAATTAGCTATCCCAAACACTAGAAACGTTACTACCACCGCTAATACTATTGCTGATATTGTCAGATTAAAAAGGACAAAAAACACCAATTTAACTACCGGGACATACAAAATATAGCGTCTACAGAGTAATGACGTGTATATATAGAGGAAACATCACAAAATTTAAAAACGCGGATCTACGAACATAAAAGAGACTTACTTTTGGACATATGCTCCAATTTTCTTTTATTACAGCGAAATAACGCAGGGTACAATATTGATTTTTCAAATGCTAGTTTAATTAAAAAAGAACTTAAAATTTTTTAAAGGAAGTATTTGAAAACATTAATAGTATTATTACCAACAATAATCACATAATTAAAACATTACATTAATTCTGCACTTCTTTTTCACAAATATATAAATCATGAAACAAATATACTAAGAGATATTCTTAAATAATTTAAAGATAGTTCCTCATATTCTGAACATTGTAATGTTGTTTTCTCTATATGAAGTACATTCTGTTTTATTTAAGAATTAATTATGTTTTTCCTTATTCTCCGTAGTTTCCACTATTATTATTCAGATGTTTCTCACTAATATTGCAAATTTTCATAGTAGCTTATGATGATATATTATTATTGTTATTTACTATTATATATTATTTAATGTTATTTATATTGCTTAATTACATAGGTACCCAATCTTTTCCGCGACTGTCAGTTTCCAGGTAAACATAGATTTAAAATGTGCTATATTTATGGAAAAATATTTTCAATAATAGGGATAAAACGAATAAAAATATACATGTGTACACTGAGGTGACGACAGTTTTCAACCAAATCTTCAGAAGTATATATCAGTCAGTCAGTTAAGTGCCATATGTGATACACGCTTGGGCGATCATGTCTGGAAAGAGACATGACTGACTGGGCAGAAGATTATCCTGCAGTAGGTTGCTATTGCTTTCTGCGGTAGACTGGTTGCCAACCAAGGCTATAGAACCCAATCCGTCCTGTTATTTGACTCATAGCTGGAGGGAAGAGACGGATTAATACATTTCCCAAGGCTATTTGCGCGTATATGATTGCAACGAATTCAACTGGAATTCGAACTCGGCTCTCCGATTTCTCGTTCCGAGTCGATATCCCCTGGACCACAACGTACATCCGAAGTAGATATACATTTGATTTATTAGATTTACTTTTTTCTTTTTTTTTTACTTCACTGATTTTATTTTATTTTTTACTTTTATTTTTATTTTAATTTTTACTTACCTATAAATAAACAAGAACTTGGCCTTCAGAAACAAAAGGAACTCGGCGTGTAAAGCCACAAATTTAATTCGCCTGAAGAGAGTCAATCTTAGACTCGAAACACGTGTAGCGTCACAAAGACCATTATGGACACTTAAAATATTATAATATGTATAATATATTTATACTACCATAAATATACACTTTAAACTAAACGTTCACGGCCTCTCACACTTGTAATTCTATACAAATTTCTCTCGTTGGAACAACTCTTTTTCCTTTTCTAATATATATATATATATATATATATATATACTTTTAAGGTATGCTATATTTATGGGTTAAAATACTAAATATGGATGAGGATTATGTAAATATGAAAGTGAACAGTGAAGTAAACACTCAAATGCGACTGTCTGTTTCATGCTTGAACGCTGTCGCCTCTGGGTGTTGACTTCAGTGGCCGCTATATATATATATATATATATATATATATATATATATATATATATATATCACCATATTCCAGCTGTTCTCATTGTGATTCTCACTCTCTGTTTTATATTTTAAGCAATTCTCTTGTCCTTAATGTCTAATTTAGTAGTAAAAATAATTTCCTTTTCTCTATGTTTAATCTCTTTCCTCTGGTTCGTTTCTTCTCTTTTCCTCGTTTTTTTTTTCTTTTACGTTTTCTTTCTTCTAATCCTTTTCTATCTTTTCTTGACATGCCGGTCTGTCATATTATCTCTCAATACATCCATCTTCTCTTTTTTCACTACCCGGTGTCTCCGTCCAGCCCAAATACATTGTCGGATTATTTAGTCGAAGGCGCGCCATTCATCAACAATACAAGGAATTAAATTCTGACTGTGAGTTATGACCATCCGGGCATTTTGCACCGCGCAGCACGATTTGCATTTTCGCGCGCGCGGGAAATCTCGCTCACGCGCACGCGTCATACGCAGCTTCGTCGTTCGTTTATTCGCACGTACAAAAGGTTGTATTTTTCATAATCTGCAATATTCTTTATATTTATTTTTTACTTTGCGTCATCGCTCCACTTTTTAAGATATAACAGAAAGGAGAAAGCTGGTGGAATAGCTAGGAAAAAGAAAAGTAAAATGAATAGAGAGAAAATACTGAAAGAGAGAGAGAGAAAGAGAGAGAGAGAAAGAGAGGGAGTGTGTGTGTGCGTGCGTGTGTGCGTGTGTGTGTGTGTGTGTAAAAGAGAGGGTGGTGAAAGAGAGAGGTGTGTAAAATTTGAGTAATTATGATTAACTTCTTTTGTTCAGGTTAAAGGCGTAAAGAATCAACGACTAACCGAAAGAAAAGAAAAAAAGAAAATTTGAAAGTTTTAAATGAAATATTGCTTGTAAACGGATAGTATTTATTAATAAGTATTAAATATAGGGTCTTATAATAGATACGATATTAAGAGTTTTTCATTTAACAAGTGATTCACGCTTTCTTTTCAGAAACATATTTTAAATAAGTGTACAAAATGTATCCTTACAAATTAATCTGAAAAAAGAAAGAAAGAAAGAAAGAAAGAAAGAAAGATACACTACTGGCCAAACTTATTAGGTCATCTCAGTCTTTAAATAAAATGATGTATTTCATACTATTTTTAGTATTTATTGCCAAGTGGATAATTCTAAATGAAAATAGAATGGTTCTTTTGTTATTATTACTTTGCAAACTTTTACACGGCAAATAGCGACAATTTACCCATCGCACCCTGTAGATTTGCTATATATATCTATATGTATATATATATATATATATATATATATATATATACATATACATTACCGGCCATAATTATTAGTCCACCCAAGCTTTTTTAAAAGAAATGATGTATTTCATACTATTTTTAGTATTTATTGCCAAGTGGATAATTCTAAATGAAAATAGAATGATTCTTTTGTGATTATTACTTTGCAGAATTTTACAAGGCAAATAGCGACAATTTACCTATCGCACCCTGTAGATTGAAACTATGCATTTCATACTATTTTTAGTATTTATTGCCAAGTGGATAATTCTAAATGAAAATAGAATGGTTCTTTTGTTATTATTACTTTGCAAACTTTTACACGGCAAATAGCGACAATTTACCCATCGCACCCTGTAGATTTGCTATATATATCTATATGTATATATATATATATATATATATATATATACATATACATTACCGGCCATAATTATTAGTCCACCCAAGCTTTTTAAAAGAAATGATGTATTTCATACTATTTTTAGTATTTATTGCCAAGTGGATAATTCTAAATGAAAATAGAATGATTCTTTTGTGATTATTACTTTACAAAATTTTACAAGGCAGCCAGGAGGCCTTTGTTTACACCAGCTAATAAGAAGAAGAGCCTAGCATAGGGAAGAGATCACAAAAACTAGACACCAAAACAGTTCATTTGATGTACATGTTATTGTGCAGTATTAACAAAAGAACCATTCTATTTTCATAGCCGTACAAGCACTTAAACTAAATTCTCTACAAAAAAAACAATGTAGTGTACCAAATTACATGCCATTCAGAGATTGTATCTCTGGTACTAATAAAAACCCAGTACATATATTGGTTTTACTACAACCACGCTATCCCGTAGACTTACATATCACCTTTCTGATCCGAGTACAATTAAACAACATTTCTCAGAAAAACATAAACATGTAGGTAATATCAGACAGATTTTAGTCGACAATATAATAATTTTTACTCATACACACAGTAAAAAGAACCTTCAGATATTGGAGGCCATGTACATTAAATCCAAACAACCAACACTTAATAAAATCACGTTTAAATCTGGTCATAACACATTACATTGCATTTGAATGCATGGTTCTGTTGTCATTTCGCGCTATCACGCGGTGTGGCATCATAGAACCGCATTGCAAATTTACGAACTGCGTTTGTTATTTTTGGTAACTGTTGCCGTTGCCTAGCGGAGTTTTATGTCAACACAAAATAAAATCGTCGCTGATGGTGGATGTTATTTTGTTACCGTCTTAATAACCTCTCTGAAGATGGCTCATAAGAGCCGAAAGCTTAGAACCAAATTAATAAAAAATTATCCAAATGTTGGAGAGTTTTTGTCTTTATTTTCAACTGAAACGCAATAGACACTCATTTTCTCTTATATATATATATTACAAAAAGTGGATGAACGGCGTAGATTAAAAGCTACTGTTCAAGCATCGTTTTTATAAAGGGTACTCGATAAAGAGTAGCGCTGAATATTGTAATTTTCTTACTACAAAGATTTATAAAAACATCATATCACTACACAAAAATTTTCATGTTTCAAACCAATACTGTTCTTCTTCAGGTTACATGTTAAAATAAATGGTGTAAATGATTTATTTTTTAAATAAAAGATGAATTCATGGTTATTTAGAAAATTAGAGAGTGGTAGTTGATGAAAATGATATAGGTGTGTCAATATTGTTCAATCAAAAAGGAGCTGAAATTTTTAGGTTGGAATTTGAACTGAATAAATTTAGTATACCAAGGTATATTGTAATTCAGAAAACCAACTAGAATTTTGTGGCCATTTATTTTAGTAAATTTAATTTTAAGTTGTATTGGATTACAAGATATAAATAAAACATTAGATTAATTAAATTTTAGCAAAAAATATGTTCACCTGTCCATATGACGTGTTCAGTGGTAAATTTCAATCGGCTCATTTGATTCTTTTTAGAAATGTAAGGTTTCGTAGAGGCTACTCGACTGTTCAGATTTATTTCATTAAGTCTTCAGGAAATGCCAAGGTTTAATGCCAAGGTTAGCATTAGTTCTTTTTCATTCTTTACCAATCCATCTGTCTTCCCTTGCAGTCGTTTTCCTAGGCCTGCCAGGTGGTTTCTTGGTTTCACATGACCCAGTTTCCTCAAGTTTTCTTAAAATACTATGAATAACACTTTCGGATTCACCCACACTTTTTGAAATATCCCTAATCGAGAGTTTATCTTCATTACGTAACTTGACTATCAGATTTCTAAGTTCCATTGATGTCACAGATTTTTTCACCATGTTTATAATGCAAAAACCAGCAAAAAGCCGGTGTAATGTAGTAAAATACCCGATTTTATATTCTTACCCTAAAAAAAAAAATTCAATAATGCAAAATAATTATTAAATTTTATTTATTTAATCGTTCCGATGTTTTTGATCATCTATTTTTTCGAATGTTATATAATTATTCTTATAATTTTATCAAAATAAGTTTATTGAACTTTATATTTTAGAATTATATAATTTACTTTTATAGCCTTTTTTCTTTGATAAAATGTTCTTTGAAGCTTTAAAATAAAAAGGTTTTTCATATTTAGTGTTTTTCTTAACATCGTTTTGATCTTTATGTTAGCTGCTGTATATAAGCCTAGATCGTAATATTCTGGATTACTGTATCTGGAATATATTCTTAATTTACTTGCAAAGCCATAGTCGGGATATCGTCGGTATTGATTTATGGAAGTGGAAGATACATGAAGCATGGAACAAAATTAATCTTGACTCTAACCACAAAGCTATTACCTCCTGGTTACCCTGTTTACAACTCTGTGTTGAACATTCAGGGATTCAAATCGAACATCTCCAGTGATTTCTCAGTGCATGAATCAAAATAGCTACAAAAGTTAATTTCAGAATTTACCGGGTTTTTTTATGTTTCTTTTTTCACTGAGAAAACTTTATATTGCACACTCTACCTTTATCAAGGGAACACATTTAACAATAAATAAAGTCAATAAAAATGTACATTGAGAGTTGTTAGCTGAATTTTATTTGAAATTTCATCGCATATAATGTTAATAGAGAAAACTTGATTTAATGAAATGGTTTTGAAAAATATTTATTTTCCAAATAAATGATTTTTTCTTGAGGTTACAGATTTACTAAAACTACTTATTACGTTATAAGTCATAATTAATTACAGTTTATGCTTACTAAGTTTCTTGACTAAAAATAATGTACAATTTAATATATTTTATATAATTGTATCTTCACTATTATTTTCAATGACTTATTGCTTATCAATATCTTTTGAATAAAATTATGCAGATTTTGATACAAAAATATTTCGATGACTCCTTGAATCTGATTTCCGTAAGAGAAAGCTTTTTCCACATCAATGCATTTTATAAAAACCGATAAAGTTAATAACGGTGATAGAACATCAGAGGATAATATAGCGGCTAGGATATAAATGACCAGTCAAGTCCCAAATGTTTTCTCATGAGTTATTATTGCTGTCGTACGTTGTTATGACGCTGAGCAACATTTTTTATTCAATAGCGGCAAAAGGCGCTTTGCGATCAAAACTTTAATTTGAAGCTGCTGGACGTATAAATGTGCATTTATTTTTCATTTACGTTGTAAGGATTCTAAATATTTAAGACCGCGACGATCCCGCCGAACGCATAATATTATCTTCCTTCCAAGTAGCTTAGATTTATACTTGTCTATTCACGTTGTTACATTTTCGTATTAACACATTATTCGTTACCTGTCATGATATAATTAAAGAACTTGTTATTTTTCTGCTGTTTACATTAACGACACGCTTTGTTCTTTTTGCTACGATCGTGTGAAACCAAAGCATCTACCGTTCTGACAGGTACCTTTTATAAGTAGAGGCATATTGTAGAATGTGCGCGATTATCATTTCTTTAAAGCTTCTTCGTCAAAGGCCAATGAACGCTCCCGTCGTGGTTCATCTTTCCGAAATGTTTCTTCCGAATAAATCATTTCTCGATAATTCTATATTTATTGTTCAGTCACAACTTGACCACAATCGCATATTTTTTTTAGACTAGATATTTTTCTTCATACTATTGTTCCTTTTTGCATGAACTTCCATAACTCATTATGTAGCGTAAGTTCTATAATTGGTTTTAATGTGTTTAAATTGAATGTGTTTAATCTGAATGTTTATTTTAATTTGTTTATTTTTAATAAGTTTATTCCAAATAAGTTTATTTTTAATGGGTTGATTTTATTTTTAATGGGTTTATTGTTACTGGATTTATTTCTAATAGGTTTATTTTATAAAATATATATATATTTTTTAATCATTTCACCCCAAGCAATGCATTCCACTGACATTACTGTGCATGGGGCTACATAGGGGAAGGTAAAGAGAAGGAGTGGTTAGACATAGGGAATGACAGGAGAAGGTGACAGATGAGTAAGGATAACGAGGATGAGGGTTGGGCAGATGGGAATAGTGTTTGATAGAATGGGAGCAGGTTAGTGTGTTAGGAGGTGTCTATTGACCTTACATTTAAACTCCTGGAGATTTTAGCCGTCGGGGAAGCAATCGTGTGGAAGGGAATTCCACAGTCGGGAAGTGCGAGGAAAGAAACTGCTGGAGTAGAAGTTGCGGTTGCATTTTATCGGTTTCACTGTAAAAGGGTGGAATCTAGTTGCTAATCTTGTATCTCGTGCAAATTCGTATTTAGGGGCACCAGTGATCTAAGTTCATCGGAGCAGAAACCGTGAAAGTATTTATAGAAGAGACACAGGGAAGCCACGTCGGACCTGTGGGAGAGAGACTGCAGGCGGTCTGCCAAGTCGGTATCTATCACATTACAGACCCTCCTCTGAACCTTATCGAGAAGCCTGAGGAGAATAGTAGGGGCACCCGACCAGATATGGCAGCAGCGTTCAATGCACGGGCGGATGTTAGATTTATATATGTGCAGGATAGATTTTGACGGAAAAAACTTCCGGGCCCTACACAGAGAACCGACTTTCATAGCAGCGGATTTAGCAATGGATTCGATATAGTCATTCTATTTGAGGTCCGCTGAAAGTGTGAGACCAAGGAGGCGTAGTGTTTTACTCTCTGGGAGGCAAGCCTGGTCCATGCTAATGGGAGGTAGGTGAGATTGTCGATGATGGTTAATTGAGAGTAGCTTCGTTTTAGAAGCATAAAAATTTAGTAGCCATTTCTTACCCCAGTCCAAATATGGATTGGAGGTCTTTTTCAATCTCGACTGCGAGGTTAGCTTTGACGCCTACACCAGATTTTTGTTGGAGGCGAGAGTAAACTGTGGTGTCATCGGCGTACAAACCTATTTGGGCTCTTATGGAATCAGGGAGATCATTAATGTATATCAGGAAGAGTGTAGGACCTAAGATGGAGGCCTTGGGGGACACCTGCGTTTGTATGGTAGTTCTAGGAGGCATGTCCTTTTAATACCACCTTCATTGTGCGGTTAGACAGGAATGACTGGATTAGTTGAAACAAATGTCCAGTTATACCATAGCTCCGCAGTTTACATAGAAGGCCAGCATGCCAAACTCTGTCGAACGCCTTAGATATATCCAATGCAACGGTTCGGGCTTCGCCATTCCTGTCGAGTGCCTGGTATATGTACTCGGTGATGGTCGTTAGCATATCAGCAGTAGACCTGGTGAAGCGGAAACCATATTGCTTGTCCGAGAGGAGCCTGTGTGCTGTGAGATGCTGAACCACCTCGGCGTTGATAATGGCTTCGAACACTTTGCCAAAGATCGGAAGAAGGCTGATAGGGCAGTAATTTGCAGGGCCCGAGGGTTCTCCAGTGTTTTTAAATATAGGAACTACAGAGGAAGATTTCCAACAGGCAGGAAAGCAGGAAGCAGATAGGCAGAGGTTGTAGAGCTTAGAAAGGAGAGAGGAGAGTTCAGGGGGGCACATTTCTTTAAGACTATGGTTGGGATTCCGTCCCCACCGCTCGCTTTGTAAGGGTCAAGTTTTAAGATTATTTTAGAGACAAGCGAAGGTGTATTGTGGACATCATTCAGTTGTGCCTCGGTTCTAGGTTAGAAGTCGGGTGTAAAAACTCCAGATGAGTCCAGACTCGAATTGTTCGAGAATCTGCAGGCAAAGCATTCAGCCTTATCTGCTGGGGATTTGAGGACCTCAAATTTGTTGATTAGCGAGGTATTGTGGACTTGCTCTTGTTAAGTACTCTTTTACAGAGTCGCCAGTAGTCTTTGGCGCCGAATTTAGAGCAATAACCCGTTTAAATAACCCGTTTAAAAGAAAAGCAAGTTTTTTTTACTTAAATTTATTCATACTTGCTACATATGATAGATAAACAGACACTCGTCATTACACTTGATTCTTTCAAACAGAAGTTGCTCATGACTTAACACATGAAAGTGTAGTATACTCTAGGTATTTGAGAACATAAATAAAAGACGACGTAATGGAACAACCTGCGTAAAATTTAACATTCAATTCTCTGAATACAGTTAAGATTAATATGACAATTTCCCTTCTGACACTTGACAGGGAAAGAAAAGGTGTGCTCGTGACACAGGCTGCCAACTACCGCGACTTATAGGTACCGAACATGAAAGTGTCCGTTTAAATGAGGTGAGGAGAGATATTCGCACGGACACCACAGAGAGAAATCCACTGTGATAACCTCTTAACGGACGTTGTGATGCTCCTAGAAGTAGTAAGCAAAGAATGACCAATGAATTTGACCCATCTTATCCTGCAAAGGCCCAGATTTAAAACCAACTCCTCTATCGAGGTAATGGACACGGCGGCCAACGTCCTGGATCGAAGGACTTAAAAAAGAAACTATTGCTATTAATCAGTCAATTAAGTGCCATGCGTAATACACGCTTGGGCGATCATGTCTCGAAAAAACCTGGGTAGGATATTTTCCCGAAGCAGGTCGCCATTACTTTCAGACGTTTCCAAGCAAGGCTAGAGAACCCAATCTCTCCTGATATTTAACCCACAGCTAGAGGGAAAAGAGTTGGATTAATACCTTTCCCAGGGATATTTACGCGTAAGTGAATACAAGGAATTCAACAGGAATTCGAAAAATACTGTTAATATAAAACTTGAGGTAAATATTTTAAATACTTTGGAAATAAAATTTATATGGCGAAATGAACAAACGTTTTCTGATGTTTAAACTTTTTGACAAAAAACCCCCAGAAAATAATGTGCACAAAATTGATCAAATGGCAATAAACAGCTTTTAATATTTAATAGCATTTAGAGTATTTGATATAAAAGCTATCAGACATTTGGAATAATTTGAGGCCTACTTCTTTTTCAGCTTCATACTGTAACCAATTTTATCCACCTCCTCTTGACAAATCGTCCGAAGTTCAATCAAAAAATTTGTTAATTCCTCTTAAAAAAACAAAAAAATAATCCCCTTCCAAGGATTTCTTATGGAAGTTAAGTCAGTCGATTAACACATTCACTCTAAAACCCTTAACATCGTCTCCTAAAACCACTAATTCTTTTCTATTTCTATATACCTGTAGGGTTGAGATCCAGTTAAATGCCATACGTGATACATGTTTGGGAGATCATGTCTCTTTCGATAAATCGATGATGATGGCTGTACGTTTAACGTAGAACTCGCTCCATTACCTCTTGGAGTCGGGTGTGGAACAGAGTGTCGGGGTATTCACGCTGACGTGGTTGATGGAACCTGCTGCGGTGTTGAGGTTAAAACCGTTGCTATCTGGTTCAACCATTTTCAGCAGGCCGTTCCTAACTACGGAGCCAAAACCATGTTGGTGAGGTTCTTTGTAGCTCTTCCCATCCAGAAGAAAGTGTAGTCCCTCTCCTTCAACGCTCCATAGTCTGCCAGACGTGTTTCCTGCAGTGTAGTAATATCCACATGATGTCTCTTGAGCTTGTCATATATAACTGCAATTCTCATGCAGTTAGTGATATCCTTCACTTGCCTGATCAGCGTAGTCCGAAAGTTCCAACAGCCCTGTTTAATAGCTGATATTCTTTGAGATTTTTTGCTGATGCCTTATGCAAATGTTACGGTTAACTTGTCGAATAACTAATGGAAAAGGCAGACAGTGACAGGACAACACCTTACTGGGGACTGTCCATCTTAAGGCGGGCGGTAGCTGTGCATTGAGATTAGAGAATCTCTTCCACCAACGAGAACGAGATTTTTACCTCGTTATCTGGTATTGTTAGATCATTGATGTGAAAATGATTTTCATTTGACTATAAGAAACAATGCGTTTGTTATTTATGGATGCAAGAAGACAGAAAAAATTATGCGTGTGTTCAATTTAACTAATCAGAATAGACATCCATTTTAAATTTGAAAACATATTTTATGGAAATATATGATTTCTTTTTTCAATTTTATCGGCAAAAGCGTCAGTCGATCAAAACCCCTGACTAGACTGCATTTCCATTGATGTATCCATTATTGTTACAAACTTATTCTCTTAGTTTTCTCTGTATCTCATCATTTTCTAAAACAAAAAGAAAACAGAAAAGAAAGAAAATATTTTACATTTATATCCGATTTAAAGGGACGTTTGCGTGTAATTATACAACTTTTAATTTAGAATCAGAATGCATTTAATTCTAATTTTTCCTAAAACTCTTCATTTCCAAAGAAATTTTTTCATATTTATTTGCTTATGAAAAATTTTAAAATTCACTTTATTATTTTTAAAAAATCTATTATTATTATATTCTAATAAAATTCTTTATATCATTATTCAATTTTTAAAAAAATATCTATTTAATTATCAAAAATATAAATAAAAATTTAATTGTTTTCATTATTATTCTTTCATAATATAAAGCAAATTTTTAGATAAACATTTTTATTATTATTTACATTTTTTATGAAGAATCCTTTTAAACATATTCTAAGAGTAACATTTTGCAATGTTTACACATGACATTTATTTCATAACGTTTATTTAATAGATTTTTATTCTATCTATCTATCTCTCTATCTATCTATCTATCTATCTATCTATCTATCTATATATATATATATATATATATATATATATATATATATATTAAGACTTTGAATAAATTCACCCAGTTTTCTAACAGATAGTGTTCCCAGAAGTGCGTGCCTGTAATTTCAGATGGTATCGCATTTATAAGGGAGTATTTTAAGCAAGCTTGAAATTCGATGCATGCAATTTCGCCGAAGTATAAACAACTTTGTTTTTCATAGAATTAAACATGTCGAATTTCGTGCCAAAGAAAGTGCATTTGCAGGTAATTTTACTACATTACCTTATTAGAAAATCTGCTGTTGAAGCGGACGTAATTCGTGTAGAGGTTACGGTTTACGATGCTTTGTCGGAAACAACACGCAGAAATTGATTTCGAGACCTCAAAATAGTGATTTTGATGTTGAAGTTAAAGAAAGTTCTGGCGCACTGAAAAAGATTGAAGACGAAGAATTGGATGCGTTATGTCACGAAGACTCATGTCCAGCGCAAGCTGAACATAGAGAATTATTTGAAGTTGATGACATAACAGTTTTTAAAGCATTATGAATGTCTCAAAAGCAAAGATATTGGATGAGTTGAAGCCAAGAGACGTCGAACGGCGTCTTGTTACGTGCGAACAACTGTTTCAGCAGCAATAAAGAAAAGTTATTTTGCATCGTATTGTGATTAGCGATGAAAAGTGGATAAACTACAACTCTTGGGTAAGGCGTGCCATTCATTCACATCTGTGGAAAAACCGATTGTTCATGCTTCAAAAATTCTGATCTGCATTTTGTTGGATCAGCTGGCTGTTGTTTATTATGAGCTGCCCAAACCAACCAAAAACCATTAGGGAAGATCGCCATCGACCACAATTGATGCGTTTGAGCCCAACATTGAAGATAAAAACAGCCGCAATACGAGCAGAGACACGACAAAGTTATTTTGCAACCTGACAACACTAGGCAAACGGGTGAAAACCTATTATAAACGCTTAAATGAGAACGGACATGACTCCCAATAATATCACACGAACGTGGGTGTCTCTCTATTCTAAGTACCACCATTTTCCTTATCAACATTAACAATTTCCCTTGATCTAATAAGATCCTAAGTAGGCATATACGCTGAAGATACTACGTTTTACTAGCGCCTTGATCAAAACTTTGCCGAGGCTGACAAAGCCAACCTCGCTGTCGAGCTCAAACAGGATCTCCAATCCGTGGTGGATTTTGGTAAGAAATGGCTCGTGAAATTTCAATGCTTCCAAAACGAAACTGCTATCTATTAAGCACCACAGACAATCGTTTCTACCCCACTCCCATTAGCATGGAATATGGCTAGTCTCCCTGAAAGTAAAACACTGCGCCTCCTCTGGTTAACTCTCACAACAGACCCCAAGTGGAATGACTATATAGAATCCGCTGCTAAGAAAGACGGTTCTCCGTGTAGTGGCAGGAGGTTTTTCCCGTCTGAAACAATCCTGCACATATACAAATCTACCATCCGCCCGTGCATTGAATACTGCTGCCATATCTGGTCTGGTGCTCCTGCTCACCGCCTAGGGGTCTTTGACAAAATCCAACGGAGAATCAGTAATGTGATCGATACCGACTTGGCAGCTCGGATACAGTCACTTTTTCACCGGCGCAATATGGCTTCCCTGTGTCTCTTCTACAAATATTTTCATGGCTTCTGCTCAGATGAACTTAGCTCACTGGTACCCACTATATATGGATTTACTAGAGCCACAAAATTAACAACTAGATATCACCCTTTTACTGTGAAAGTAATAAATTCTAAACGCAAATTCTGCTCCAGCAGCATTTTTTCCTCGCACTTCCCACCTCTGGAACTCCCTTCCTCTTACTTGCTTTTCCGACAGCTGCAATCTTCAATAATTCAAATGTAAAGTCAGTAGTCAACTTCTATCTCACTAACTTGCATCCTCTCCCTCTCTCTCTCTCTCTCTCTCTCTCTCTCTCATGCTCCTTTTTTCCTCCACTTCACTCTTATCAGTACTCTTATGCTTCTCTTACCCAGTTGCTGACACACCCTATAACCTGTCACTCTTTCTCATAACTTTCCTCCTATGTAACCCATTGCTCAACAGCGGCAGTAAAATGCCTTGCTTGGGGCGACACGAGTTAAAAAAAAGTCATACACAAGTCGCCATATTCACCAGTAATTTTCCTATCCAAATACCACTTGTTCCGATCAATAGCATATGGCCTGCTGAGAAGCACTATTATTCTGATGATGATGTCACATAATTGTTCAACTTTTTTTTAATCGTTTCACCCCAAGCAAGGCATTCCACTGCCACTATTGCGCTTGGCGCTACATAGGGAAGGTAAATAGAAAGAGTGGTTAAATATAGGAAATGTCAGAAGGTGGGTGATAGTGAGTTTGGAGGATGGGAAGAGTGTTTGAAAGAATGGAAGCGAGTTAGTGGGTTAGGAGGTGTCTATTGACCTTACATTTAAACTCCTGGATATTGTAGCCGTCGGGGAAGCAGTCATGTGGAAGGGAATTCCACAGTCGGGAAGGACGGGAAAAGAATCTGTTGGAGTAGAAGTTGCGGTTGCATTTTATCGGTTTCACTGTAAAAGGGTGGGATCTAGTTGCTAATCTTGTATCTCGTGCAAATTCGAACCTAGGAGGAACTAGTGATCTAAGTTCATTGGAGCCGAAGCCATTAAAGTATTTATAGAAGAGACACAGGGAAGCCACGTCGCACCGGTGAGAAAGAGACTGCAGGCGGTCTGCCAAGTCAGTATCGATCACATTACAGACCCTCCGCTGTACCTTGTCGAGAAGCCCAAGGAGAATAGCAGGGGCACCCGACCAGATATGGCAGCAGTATTCAATGCACGGGTGGATGGTAGATTTATAAATGTGCACGATAGATTCAGACGGAAAAAACTCCGGGCTCTGCTCAGAGAACCGACTTTCATAGCAGCGGATTTAGCAATGGATTCGATATAGTCATTCCATTTGAGGTCCGCTGAAAGTGTGAGACCAAGGAGGCGTAGTGTTTTACTCTCTGGGAGGCAAGCCTGGTCCATGCTAATGGGAGGTAGGTGGGGTTGTCTATGATGGCTAATTGATAGTAAATTCGTTTTAGAAGCATTAAAATTGACCAGCCATTTCTTACCCCAGTCCACTACGAATTGGAGGTCCTTTCCAAGCTCGGCTGCAAGGTTAGCTTTGTCGCCCACACCAGATTTTTGTGCTTGAAAATAATATTTTCCGAGGTGTCGCTTCTCCGACATGTGGTTTTTGTCATTGTTTGCTGCTAGAAACATACGAAAAATATTAGTAAGCGATAAATATGTTTCAATGACATGTTTCTTACTATATTTGGCTAAGAAAACATTGCTTGTTATGAAGAATCATAGATAACTTTTCCAAGTCTTAATATATATATATATATATATATATATATATATATAGACCTGGAAAAGTTATCTGTGATATATATGATATATTAGCGTTCAGTACCTATATAAACGAAGAGGACACGAGCGTAATTTATTGGTAAAAACTTTAAAAAGATTCTGTAAGGTCATTGATCCAGACATAGCATCCTGACATCTGTAACTTGAGTTCGTTATCTTCTGTCTACGTAAAGCAAGTACCTTTACTGTTTTTTCTCCTTGTAAAAGTCTTACATTTTTTCCAGTTCTCGTAACATGTTTTAATGACATGTTTCTTACTATTTTTGCTAACAAAACATTACTTTTGTGAAAAATAACAGAGAACTTATTCCAGGTCTTAATTTATATATATATATATATATATATATATATATATATATATAGTCATCCTTCAGATAGATCTGTTTCGCTGTATCACCCAGCTCATCAGTACGGTTATACATCCGATTGCTTTTAACCCAGGATTGAATCCCGACCGAATTGGCGTCAGTCGGTGATTCTACCTCTGAGCTATGGGCGCTCATCAGAAGGAGGCAGACTTTTACCGTATGGCATATCATACGCCAGTGGCCAGAGTGCTCTAATTCATTACTGAATGAGCGATGTGTAGATGATAGTGTAGCTACTGTTTTTTTCAAAATCTATCATTCTTATTAGCGTTCAGTACCTATATAAACAAAGAGGATACGAGCGTAATTTATTTAAAAGTAAAAACTTTTAAAAAATTTTCTGTAATGTTATTGACCAAGACATAGCGTCTCGATTTCAGTTACTTGAGTTCGCTATCTTCTGTCTGCCTGAAGCAAGTACTTTTACTGTTCTTTCTCATTGTAAAAGTCTTACATTTTTTTCCACTTCTCTTAAACCCCGTGACATTAATACTTTGCTTGCGCTTAAATGCTTTTAAATAGTGAATGAAATAATAATTTTAAAAAAAGCGATAAATATTTCATAAATGAAAGAAATAGCAAACAAAAAGTCTAATATACAAAAAATTATACTTTATTCCTGCAGAAAGAATTGAAAAGAAAAGTGAATTAAAATCTAATAATATCTTAAAGATGGCAACATGAGATCTTTACAGAAAGGTGGTGGCAAAAAGATACATTCGATGGAAAATGGTAGCTAAATGATATCATCAGTGAAAGAGGGTGGTCTAAAGACATTTTCACTGAACGATGATGTCCAGATAATATGTTCACTGAAAGATGGTGGCTAAATGATATCTTTACTTAAAGATGGTAGGCAAAATGATGTTTTCACCGAAAGATGTTGACCAAATGATATCTTAACGGAAAGATGGTGGTTAAACTATATCTACACTTAAAGATGAGGACAAATGATGTGTTCAAGTAATGATGGTAGCCAAAGATTGTGGACAAATGATATCTTCACCAAAAGATGGTGGCCAAATGATATCTTAACTGAAAGTTGGTGGCAAAATTATATCTACACCGAAATAGGATAGCAAAATGATAACTTCACTTAAAGATTGTGGATAACTAATATCTTACCTGAAAGATGGTGACCAAGTGATATCGTCTACGAAAGATGATATCTTCACTGAAAGATGGTTGCCAAATTATATTTTCACTGAAAGACGATGGCCAAATGATATCTTCATCGGAAGATGATGGCCAAATGATATCTTCACTGAAATATAATAGCTAAATGATATTTTCATTTAAAGATGAGTCCAAATGATATCTTCATCGAAACAAGATGGCCAAAGAATATCTTCACCGAAAAATAATGAGCAAATGATATCTTTACAGAATGAAGATAGTTGAATGATATTTTCACTGAAAGTAGCTAAATGATATATTTCCTTAAAATGGTGACCAAAATGATATTTTTATTGAAAGATTACGGCCCAAATGATAGCTCTACCGAAAGATAAAGGTCAAATGAGATATTCCCCGAAAAATGATAGTTTACGAAAAAATGGCCAAATGATATTCACTGAAAGATGATGGCTAAATGATAGGTTCACTGAAAGATGTTGGGCAAATGATATCTTCAGTTAAAAATGGGGGCCAAATGATGCCTTCACTGAATGATGGTGACAAAATGATATCTTCAGCGAAAGATAATGGCCAAAATATATGTTCACTGAATGATATTAGCGAAATGAAATTTTCACCTACAAATGAAGGCCGAATAATATCTTCACTTAAAATTTTTCCAAATTATATCTTCACTGAAAGAAAATGGCAAAATGATATCTTTAATGAAACATCAATACCAAATTATATTTTCTCTGGTAGATGGTGGTCAAATGATATTTCGGATGAATGATATCTTTATCGAAAGTTGATTGCTAAATTATATGATATTTTCACCGGTACATGACGCCGAAAGATGATGTCTAAATGACATTCTCACTGAAAGATGGTGGCCAAATAATATCTTCACTGAATGATTTTGGCCAAGTGATATCTTCACTTAAAGATGAGGACCAAATGATATCTTCACTGAAAGTTGATATATTCTCTGAAAGATGGTGGCCAAATGATATTTTTATTGAAAGCCGATGCCCAAGTGATATGGCCAAAAAATATCTTCACTGAAAGATTATGGCTAAATGATATCTTCACTGGAAGTAGATGGCCAAATTTTATTTTCACTGAAGTATGAAGGATAAATGATATCTTCAGCAAAAGATGTCGACCAAAGGATATCTTTGCCAGAGGATGGTGGCCAAATCTTACCTCAACTCAAATTATATGATAACTGAAATATGTTGGCGAAATGATATCTTCACCGACAAATGAAGATCGAATAATAACTTTACCGAAAAAGTTGACGAAATGATATCTTCACCGAAAGAAAATGGCGAAATGATTTCTTCACATAAAGATGATGGCCAAATGAAATCATCAATGAAATATGAAGACCAGATTATATTTTCAAAGAAAGATGGTGGCCAAATGATATTTTGAATGAAAGTGGGTTTCCATATGATATCTTCACCGAAAGATGATTGCCAGATATCATCACTGAAAGATGGTGGATAAAACACATCTTTACTGAAAGATAAAGGCCAAATGACATCTTCACTGAAAAAGGATTGCGAAATGATATCTTAGCCGAAAGATTATGACTAAATAATATTGTCAATGTAAAATGATAGATAAATGATATCTTCACTAAAAGATGGAAACCAAATAATGCTTTCACGGAATGATTGTGATATGTTCTCCGAAAAATTATATCTTCAATGAAAGATGGTGGTCATGTGATATCTTTACCGGAAGATGATTGCCAAAAGATATCTTCTCTGAAACATGGTGGTCAAATTTTATCTTTACTGAAAGATGATGGCCAAATGATATGTTCACAAGAAAATGAGAGCCAAACGCTATTTTCACTGAAATGTGATCGATAAATTATATCTTCGCCGACTGATAATGGTCAAATTATATTTTCACTTAACGATGGTTGCCAAAAGATATTTTCACCGAAAGATGATGTCTAAATGATATTTTCGCTAAAAGATGGTGACCAAATAATATTTTCGCTCAGAAATTGTGACCAAATGATATGTTTGCTGAAAGACTATGGCAAAATGATATCTTTACTAAAAAGAATGATTCCGGTTTCTCGATTCGGAACTACCTACAATTTTCAAAAATTTAAATGTAATGGCATTTTTCAACTTACATTTTCCTGATAGCTTTTTTTAATTTTCCTTTCTTTTCACTAAAGTCTTGTCATTCTCTAGCACTCCCAGAAACCATTTCCTTCTTAGTGGCATTGGTGCTTCCATGGCAGGAATTCATTAAAAACCCCTGCTTCATGATCGCCAAAATTAAAGAACAGACCAAGTAGCAAGGTTATTTATACTTTACAGTCATGCATATATATATATATATATATATATATATATATATATATATATATATTGGGCGCGTAATATGATATGCGCTAAAAAGACTACCTTCTTCCACCGAACGCCCCGTGGCCCAGGGGTAGAGTCGCCGACTGACGCCAAATCGGTCGGGTTTCGAGCCTGGTTTGTGTAGCAATAGGAGTCTAACCGTAATGATGAGCTGTGATACAGCAAAACAGATCTGTCTGTAGATGACAATGACACACACGTATATATATATATATATATATATATATATATATATATATATATATGTGTGTGTGTGTGTGTGCGTGTGTTATGATTTAGACCAAGAAGAAATTATCATTTCTTGTAATATCTGCGGTTATGAGATGGCCAGAAAAATTTCCCCACCTGCCCGATTAACAGTTTAATTGTAATATTTTATTCAAATACGCCATAGAAGACAGCAGACGATTAAAAATGAAAGATAATTACTCGAAATTTAAAATCTGAAATAAAAAAGTGTACGGCATGTTTTCTATCTTAAAGGTATATTTTTGAAAAACAGTAAAAAAATAACAAAAATAAAAATGACACACACACAAGACTGAGACGACGGAGGATCAAGTTTAATAAGAAAGAAATATAAAAAATAGCAATTTTTTTCTCCCCAAGATTTAGACTCAAGTGTGCGGAAAAGAAGAGCATTTGGTTAAGACTGGCACTTAGAGAAATCTGAAGTCAGTAAAAGCAATTTATTATCAATGATACACATACGCACGCACGCACACACACACACGCACACCCACACACACACAAACACACACACACTCTTAAGACACGTACAAACATCACAAAAAAGGCTTTGTACGTTTATTTCCCGACACGAAGAATCACAATAAAAATGCATATTAACACATTCGAAATACGCCAAAAGACAATCGATCAAATTTTTTGCAGGTTTGTGTTACAAAAGGCGGACAAATGCACGTAGGATACCATGTTTTTTGTTGATGTGTACGAATAAATGTTGCCCTGAGATAGTCATAATTCATCTGCAGCAGACACGCATATACGCGAATAACAATGTGGAACTGAAAGAAAACTTGAAATTACACAAAAAAGTAATTACACTGCGCAATAAAAGAAAATCTGTCAAAATATCACGTTCTCTACACACCTATAGCTCTATTATAACGTCAGACATTTAGTAGATACTATATATATATATATATATATATATATATATAAGGAAAATTGAGGCAGACACGTTATTTCATGGTAAATCGGAAATATATGGCCTATTTCAGGCGAACCATCATCAGCTTCCGTCTTTATTTTACAAAAGATTTTACATGAATTCGTGTAAAATCCTTTCTAAAATAAAGACGGAAGCTGAGGATGGTTCGCCTGTAATAGGCCTATATTTCCGATTTACCATGAAATAACGTGTCCGTCTTAATTTTTCTTATATTTGCACTATATTTTTTTACATACATATATATTTAGAGCTCACTTAGAGAGTTATCCTACCACTGTATGTACAGGATACTCCTTTGGATTCTTCTATACCAAGACTGCATGCTGATATATATATATATATATATATATATATATATATATATATATATATATATATATATGCGCTAAGGACAAGTATATATTTGTTCTGATTGTGGCATGCATGAATTTCAGAGTTGTATCAAACGTTGAAAAACATTACATATATATATAATGATTGTTTAATTAAATAGTTTCTGGTCATAATAAGATTAGACCTGTCCACGTTTGTATTAAAAAGTGTTTAATACAATTATATTGTAGAACTTTTAAATATGTTCCATTTGTAAACGAGTTATTACGCGACCTAGTTTTCTACCATGAGTTGTGTCTTTAGGCGATTTTCAATAAGTTATTGAAAAGGTTGCGTAATAACTCGTTTACAAATGGAATATATATATATATATATATATATATATATATATATATATATATATTGTATATTTATATATATGTATATATATGTATTGTAAAATTTACCAAATTATACGTATTGTAATTTAGTTATTGCAATGGTTTATAAAAGCATATATCACTGCACACAAAATTTTTCATGTTTCAAAACAAAACTGTTAATCTTCAGGTAATATGTAAAAATAAATGGTGTAAACGATTTACTTTTAAAAATAAAAGAGGGAGTTTTGGTTATTTAGAAAAATTATAGAGTGGTAGTTGGAGGAAATGCATTTAGGTGTGTCAAAATTGTTCAATCTAGATTTACAATTATGTAACGATGGTGTTTTTAAAATTTGGTTTATAAATATATAAGTATAAAATAGAAAAATGAAAACATAATGTTCATTCATTCCAAGTGATTATTGTAAAATATCAAACCGTTTAATGTCGTTTATTTTCTTTTGCCTCTTGAAGAACTAAACAAATGGTTAATGAAATTATGAAAGTCCTTTTTTATTTTGAAATGCAAATGCGTGGCAACGGTGTTCAATTCCGTGATGTTCTTGCTACATCCGGTACCATCTGCATGTATATGATGTTATTCTACTAGAATCCTTCTACTCCATTGTTTCTTTGATATAACATAATGGTCAAAAAGAGATATGTCTGCAATAAGACTGTTAAAATTTGCCGGTGGTTAAAACCAGCCAAAGTATGATTTCTCCAGTAAGGTGTGAACATGCGTCCCCTTCATACCTCTAATCAATATATAATGCAATAAGACTGTTAAAATTTGCCGGTGGTTAAAACCAGCCAAAGTATGATTTCTCCAGTAAGGTTTGAACATGCGTCCCCTTCATACCTCTAATCAATATCTAATGCAATAAGACTGTTAAAATTTGCCGGTGGTTAAAACCAGCCAAAGTATGATTTCTCCAGTAAGGTTTGAACATGCGTCCCCTTCATACCTCTAATCGATTTCCATTATGAAACGTAAACAAAACAGCTTCTAACGAAATAATGGATTTATTTTTAATCCAACTGTTTAATTCCTTGTTAAATTTTTTACTAGAATATCTGGACAATCGAGAAAATTTGAAGTGGGAGGCAGTGGTTTCCTTAAAAGACTAAATAGATTTTTTGAGTGGACGACCGGTCTAAGAAACTGTGGTTTCTCCTAGAGAAGGAGACAGTGTTTCAAACTCTGCGAAAAGGGCACATTTCTAAAATTAATGTTTGAAGTAATAAAAATTGTGGATTAAAAATAAATACGAATATATATATATATATATATATATATATATATATGCAAACTTATAACTGTACTCGTGTTCCGAAAAACCCTCCGCGTATATATGCGGAAGGAAAAATGGTTGCAAAAAAAGAAAGCGCTAAGCACATGAACATCAGCCAAATTTGAACCTAGCCAGTACGTAGCCCCCCCCACCAAAAAAAAAAACGAGACGAGTAATCAATAGCAAAAAAAAAAAAAAAAAAAAAAAAAAAAACGCCCAGTATGTAAGCAGAGCAGAATAAGTAAATTAACCTAGTGAGCCAACAAACCTACCAAGGTTTCATTTAAACGGAACTTCAGGGAAGGTTGAGCCAACCTAGGTTAATTTACTCATATATATATATATATATATATATATATATATAGCGCAGTTTCTGATTCTCTCATTAAACAATAGCGAAATATTGTATAAAATACGCCACATTAGTATAAACTTTGTTTTGAAAAATGCAAATGGGCAAAATGAGAATAGGAATTCACATACATTCACACTCATTTCCACATACATAAATATGTTCAAATAACCTTGCGTGGATAGATAGATAGATAGATAGATAGATAGATAGATAGATAGATAGATAGATAGATAGAAATAATGAGACATCAATATTCCTTCACTCATATGAAAACACGTACACAAACATAAACATATATGTTGATATAATACACACACATAAACACACACACACGCATAATCTTTCTTTCTCCCAATCTCTCTCTCTCCCAATCTCTCTCTCTCTCACTCTCTCTCTCTCTCTTTTCTATACACACGCAGACATAGATAGATAGATAATTTTTTTCTTCCACAAACTCCGACACTTAGAATCAGACCCTCCCTCCTGGACGGAACTTTCTCATTTGTTCCTCTTTGCCATCTGCTCGATTTTAATGACGCAAAGTGTCGACCGTTTATCGTTCATAAATCTACTTTATTTCGCTGTTCCCTTGAAAGGCCTGGGACGCCTTCCAAAGAAAAACGGTAGGCCGAGGAATATTTATTGTTGCTTGATTTAAAGAGAAGAGAAGAGTTGTGCAGAGAATCCAGTGAATAAATAAATCAAAACTGACACGGAATCTCTGCAGACTCTAAGACCTAAATGTTAGGAATGAATCTTCAGTTTATCTCAGGCGACGGACGCTAACGGACTGGTCTGCAAAACCAACGAAGAACCACATTTGGTTTAATTTATTAAAATAGAAATGAGAACTGAATTAATCAAAAACAAAAAGCCACATATGGATATGACATTGTTTTATATCAATCAATAGGGAAAAGAAAACTTATACTCAATCATATTTCGTGGATTTTACAATATTTTGAGCGTCATGAAAAAGACGGGTATAAAGTTCCAGAAAGCCACTGTGTCCCAAATACCAGCTCGTAGTATCGGGATCCTGAATTTGCCAAAATGGATATTTCTTGTTTTTAACATATTGATCCACACCGATTATTTTTGTCAGTTATAAAGAATATTTCACGAAGAAAAGAAAACATGATCAAAATTATTCATCCTTAATGAAGAGAAAAAAAAGACAAAGTTTGATTTGATCTCAAAATCAAAGGCAAATAAACTCTAAAAATTTCAGTGATGCCAATAAAAACTGAAACAAGGTAAACGACACGAAATTGCATGCGCCATTTTGCCGGCATCTTTTTTCCCGCGCAAAGGTAAACGCCAAAAACATGGAGACGAATATTTGCGTACACTTTCTTACTGATAAAAAGATTCTTTTAAAAAATTATATATTGCTGAAAACATTACATTTTTTCTCGAACTATAAATTCATTGTTGGCGTTTTTCTTTTTTCAGTTTTGTAACTTTACGACTTTTTCTCAACTTCAGAATTTGTTCCTTCGTCTTTATGTTTTTGTATTTCATACTTTTTTTTGTGCTGTACATTGAATTTTTAGATGGTATTATTATTGTGAGTATCTATCTTCTGTTAAAACAAATCACCCACCTAGAGTCTATAAGAAACAATATTTCTTCTTGAACCTTTCTTGATCTTATAGCTTTTCTTTTTTATATCCGTTCTTCTTCTTCTTCTTCTTCTTCTTCTTCTTCTTCTTCTTCTTCTTCGTTTTTTTTTTCGTCTTAAATAATTGCTTTTTTCTTTTAGTACATTTCTTCTTCTTCTTCTTCTTCTTCTTCTTCTTCTTCTTCTTCTACTTTTCGTATCATTATTTCTACTCATTCTTTTTTCTTCGTCTTTTCGTCTTAATTTTTTTCGTTTAGTACATTTTCTTCTTTGTTCTTTTTCATCTTTTCGTATCATTATTTCTACTCATTCTTTTTTTCTTCGTTTTTTTCTCTGAAATAACTTTTTCTTTTAGTACATTTTCTTCTTCTTCTTTTCGTATCATTATTTCTACTCATTCTTTCTTCTACGTTTTTTATGTTCCTCAACTTTTTTCACTCTATTCCTTTCCTTTCTTTTTTTCTTCCTCCTCATCACTATATTCTTCTTATTGTTTTTACTATTCCCTTCCCTTTCACCCATTGAAACTTTTTTTCTTACTTTTACCACTTCAACTTCTTCGTTCATCACATTTGTTCCTCTCTTCCTCCTTCTCATTTTAGTTTTACACTACTTCTCTAAAATGTTTTCATTTTTCTTCCTGTTTGCACGAATTCTTCGACCTTCCCCAATTTTTGTCCTCCCCACGTCTCACTATTGATTTTTCTTCTTTCTTGATCTCCCCGAATGTTTTCTTCTTCTTTCTTCTGCACATCATCATCATCATCATCTCCTTGCTGTTCATTATATTTATCTTTTGTCATTTAATATTTATCAGTCCATTTCTCTCTCTCTCTCTCTCTCTCTCTCTCTTTCTATTTTTCCCTCTTCCTCTTCGTCTTACCTTTTCATTATCATTTTTATCTTTGTTTTGAATAATCTTTCTTTTATTTCTTTCTCATCTTTTATTCTGCTTTTCCTTCTCCTTCTCCTTCTCCAACTCCCACCATCTTTATTCTGTTGTTGTTGTTGTTGTTCTTCTTCTTCTTTTTCTTCTTCTTCTTCTTCTTCTTCTTCTTCTTCTTCTTCTTCTTCTTCTCCTCACTTAAATCTTTCTTTAACATAATTTATTATCTGAAATATTAGATTCAAAGTCATCAGAAACTTGTTCCACTTCAATTTACTTCCCATTTTTTTTACAATTTATTTTCCTCTCCTTTCCGATTCCTGATCAGCAGATGCTAGATTTGTTGAAAAAATACACATTTTATAACATTTCATCTACATACTTTGTTCTCTTTATTAGTTATGCCCAATTCAGCTTTTAACCGGGGTGATGTTAAAAATTACTCAGCCCCACCCACTTCCATAAATCTGAACAGATTGCCAAGCATAAAAAAGATTTTGTTGGGAAATTGGCTTCGTTGTCTGACCGAAAAAATTTTAACATATTCCAATAGTTAGATGTTTCTTAAGTGATCATAATAATATATAAACTACAAAATATACTATCGGAGTTTTAGGCACAACTGCCGCTTTTTAGAGCAGCCACTTTATTTATTTATTTTTTTGTGACGGAAAATTATTTCTGATAGCAATATATATATATATATATATATATATATATATATATATATATACGTGTGTGTGTGCAGATATATATATATATATACATATTATATAATAATTATAAAATAACAAAAACACATTGATCAAATTATGTTTTTTACAGATTAGCTGATATTTATTTTGATTATTTTTGCTAAAATGCGCAGATGCAACATATACTAGCTAAAAACTATACACATATTGTATATGTATGTATATATATATATATATATATATATATATATATATATATATATAAGTATTTATATTTTACATGTATATATAAATGTACATGAATCAGCTGGCTATACAAACAAGTGTATCCACTAAATATAACGTTTAAGCCAATGAAAACACACATATACACACATAATTATATATATATATATATATATATATATATATATATATATATATATATATCAGCATAGATAGATAGATAGATAGATAGATAGATAGATAGATAGATAGATTGAAAATTTTAATCGTGCATTTGGAGATTGCATGTCTAACGTCAATTATTGAAAAGACTACCGCAACATTGATCAAATGATGACCACACTGTTACGTCAAAAAAAATATTTATAAAAACAAAAATAACTACAATAAATAAAATGTATAAAATATTTTAAAAAGTCGGAATAAGTAATGCACAGATAATAGAGGAAGTGACATATGTTTTAAGCGTTCTACAAACGTCGTCTTCAAGACGGCATAACATTGACTTAAATTTATCCTGGACTAAGCACAAAAACTACACAGATTTTTTTAATTTCAAAAAACATAAAACATATGTCCCGATTGCGATATTAAAAAGGGATCTATAGAATTAATTAAGAATTTGTTAAAATATTAACTTTCATTTTTATAAATTTCCGTAAAAATATACAAAATATTCTACAATATACATTTATAGATATATTATGTATAGTTATTTAGATGCATAAAATAGTAAATCTTTAGTTGTATATATAGGCTGTGATGAATGAATTGTTGGCATTGTTTGATTTTAATTTTTTCGAATGCACAGGATATTAGGCTCAGTTCGGCACCATGTATAAGAAAAAAGAGCATGTGGTACCGTTTGGCATTCGTGACGTAAGTTATAATACGAACATTTCAAAGTGTTTATGTGTCAATCTTAGGACGTTTCGAAGGATTCGCAAAGAGTTGAATGAGTCTCATGATGATTACGAAGTTGCTTGAAGTGATCAATAGTAATGGCCACCATTCTTCTTCCCAAAGTTTCATATACTTAACAGGGAAGCCTCAATCAAAAGCTGCAGAAAGTAGTGCTGCCCTGGGACAAGAGGGTGGCTGCTGGTAGACTCACATCTGAACTTCTAACGCCTAAGTCTGCATTTTCCTTGATTCTTAAGTGTAGGGCGCAGTTTAGAGAGAGACCGATAAATCTGCTTGTAAGGCCAAAGAGGAACTGAAGGCAACCACTATGGGAGCATTCACCAACAAAGCCCGTCCAGTATATTTATTGGAGATTCTGAAGCCATCTGGAGGCCGTGGTTGAAACCAAGGGAGATTTTATTGGAATGAATTTGCACTTTGTTATTTCAAGATATTTTAG
This sequence comes from Ascarosepion bandense, assembly GCA_037127315.1. Classification (NCBI taxonomy): domain Eukaryota; kingdom Metazoa; phylum Mollusca; class Cephalopoda; order Sepiida; family Sepiidae; genus Ascarosepion; species Ascarosepion bandense. The sequence continues at coordinate 4,042,433 of JBBBDQ010000335.1, forward strand.
TGTAATTTTGGTAAATATGTCTGTTTAGATGAGATGTTCATGTTAATTTAGACGACAATTTATCCATCGTACACAAAATATGCAAACACCAGTATAAATAGTTGTTTTTAAGACTCTTTATACATACATGCATACATATATATATTTATATATAATATGACATTCTGTCTTTCTCTTTCTTTTCCCTCACCATCTCTCTCTCTCTCTCTCTCTCTCTCTCTATATATATATATATATATATATATATAACATAGTGATGATCTACGTATACTGTCTTATGTATAGGAAAGAATATTAATAAAAAGTTCTGAATGTAAAAATGTACTTTTTTTGGACAGTATTTGTTTATTTTTATTTTTATTATTGTATTTTATATTTCATCAGAAACGAGTGATTTTTAAATTTGAATTAGAAACGTATTTCACGATAGCGTCCGAATTTTTTTTTTGTTTACATCACGTGGTGTGTTTGTTCACAACATGCGGCACGTCCATAGATAAAGTCTGTTTGTTTTAGATAAAAATTTCTTGGAATATCTGAAAAAAATTTTTAGCTATTGAAATATTTGTAAAGATTCAACACACCGAAATCCCTATTTAACCCTAGCTTGTGTGTATTTAATTTTAAAATCCAGTATTTTTCTTTCTTTCTGCGTGTGTATGTAGAACTAAAATTGGAGTCTATTAGTAAACATTTGCAATTTTCTAAAGTATGATCAGGTTGATTAAAATGGGCTGCAATTGGGGAGTATACATTTTTTTGTCGTATATTTAGTTTCTGATGAAGGACCGACGGCGGTCTGAAATATAAAATACAATAATAAAAATAAAAATAAACAAATACTGTCCAAAAAAAGTACATTTTTAAATTCAAAACTTTTTATTAATATTCTTTCCTATATATATATATATATATATATACAGGAAAACTCAACACCAATTTAAATGATGTGTCATATATCCCTCTATATATATAACACTTAATATTGTATATTAAGTTCTTGTTATATTATCATCGGCGTTTGAGGACTGGACATCTATACCTATATATATATATATATATATATAGTCATCCGCAGACAGATTTGTTTCGTTGTATCACAGCTCATCAGTACGGTTAGACTCGGATTGCTTTTAACCTACGATCGAAACCCGATCGAATTGTCGTCAGTCGGCGATTCTACCTCTGGGCTATGGGCGCTCGGTAGAAGAAGACAGAAGTTCTAGCGTGTATATTATCATTATACACGCCCAATAGCCAGATTGCTCCATATATATATATATATTTCTCTTTACCGGTCTATATACATATCCCAAAGATATATTTCCCTTATATATGTATATCGCCCGGTTCACACTCCACCCACATCTATTGAACAGGTGAAGAGGCTCATCCCTTGTTTCCTGTTTAGGATGTGGTTTCCCGCTTTCTCTTTTCCATTCTTTTTACCATTTCGTAGCCCTCTGCACATCAGTGGCGTTATCGCCTTGCTTGGGGTGATATGATTATATATATATATATATATATATATATATATATATATATATATATACGGTTGTGGGGAGACCGGAGAGGTTAATCCAACAAGAACAACTTAATATACAATATTAAGTGTTATATTTATATAGAGAGCTCAATATCTTATGGGCTATGACACGTCATTTAAATTGGTGTTTTGCTATATATATATATATATATATATATATATATATATATATATATATATCAAAACTCAACACCAATTTAAATGACGTGTTATATCCCATAAAATATATTTCTCTTTACCGTTCTCTCACCCCGTATATATATATATATATATATATATATATATATATATATAAGACGATTTTCATCGTGCATGAAACTCAGAGTTGTGTAACCGGTATGTGGCCAAATGCATATCTATTATTTGTAGAAATTCTTACCTGTTTTAAACGCATTTGTTATCATAAGCTCTGAAGTGAGATACTTCATACATACATACATACATACATACATACATATGTATATCTTGCAATTTTTTCAACATTTACAGGAGAGCGTTGTGTCGTTTCTTTTCAGAACGTAGGCAATCATGGCTCTCCAAATCTCCCTCTCATTTGCAGCTCTTCACAGTACTTCTCCTGGTATACTACTAAAACACCGCTTCACCATCCATCAGCTCAAGTCCATCAAGTATGTCACGCGTTGATTTCTCTTGTCTCTTGTCTCTATCCGTATCGTAGGTATCAAATTCTCCGAGGCGTTCTTCCTCATGTTCCAGAAATATCAGCTGTCTTTTGCTGGTGTTAAATATCAGTTCTCTTTTCGTGTCCATCCTCTCCAAAACTTCACCGTTGCTCACATGTCCCGTCCATGGTATACTCAGCATCCTTCTGTAGAATCACATTTCGGTTACTCTCTCATTGCTCTATCTCTTCTTTGTTTCTAGTTGAGTTGTCCTGTTTCAATACTCTATTCCGATTCTGAAATGCGTCTATGGCCCTGCCAATACGCTTTCGTAACTCAATGTCGCTCCTTCCAGTGTTAGAACACTTCCTAGTTATTTAAATTCATGTGCCTGCTTAG